>JAOEHY010025446.1:26263-68435 GCA_025447955.1 Psilopsiagon aurifrons
CTCTACTCTGCTCTCCTGAGACCTCACTTGGAGTACTGTGTGCAGTTCTGGTGTCCTCAACATAAAAAGGACATGCAGCTGTCGGAACAAGTCGAGAGGAGGGCCACGAGGATGATCAGAGGACGGGAGCAACTTCTGTATGAAGATAGGATGAGAAAGTTGGGGCTGTTCATTCTGAAGAAGAGAAGGCTGTGTGGAGACCACATACCAGCCTTCCAGTATCTGAAGGGGTCCTATAGGGATGCTGGGGAGGGACTCTTCATTAGGGACTGTAGTGATAGAATAAGAGGTAACAGGTTTAAGCTTACAAGGGAAGATCAGGTTAGACATAAAGAAGAAGTTCTTTGATGTAAAGGTGGTGAGGCACTGGAACGGGTTGCCCAGGGAAGTTGTGAATGCTCCATTCCTGACGGTGTTCAGGGCCAAGTTGGACAGAGTCTTGGGTAACATGGTTTAGTGGGAGGTGTCCCTGCCCGTGGCAGGGGAGTTGGAACTAGATGATCTTGAGGCCCTTTCTAATCCTAACCATTCTGTGATTCTGTCTTCTGGCAGAGTGGAAATCTAGATCCCTAAGGCTTGCAGGAAATAGATATTCTCAGATTTAGTGTGGGAATAGCTTTTCCTCTTAAAAATATGTGAAAGCTCGGAGGTTTTCCAGAGCAAAATGCTGGAGTACCCAAACAGTTACGCAAGAAGCATCCAGGGGTGAATGAAGTGGTTGTTCTTGTAGAGCTAATGCAAGGAAAGTCTTATTCCCTCACTTCTGCCAGGGAAAGTTATGTCCCAGCTGTGTCCCAGCAGCTCACAGGGATGAATAAGATGTCACAAATTTGTCTGATCCTACTTATCCTTCCCATTTGCACAGAGGACAGCACAGCTGATCTAAGCTGACTGTAAAGCACCTCTGGTAAGAGTGATTTGGATAGCCTAATGATCTTATATTTAAATGCGACTTATGGCTGCTACTAATTTTATTCTGTTTGAAGCAAAGATATTTTTGCACAATTACTTAGAACATATTTTGCCAACTTGTCAGACACAGCAAATTCCAGATACAGATGGAAGTGAAATTTCATGTTTCTAAGGATCCTTCAAGGGACTGTAGGGACAGCTTGCAGTCTTTCACACTAACCCTGCTACTCGCTTATCATCTGTGTGGGAGAAGCAGCAGGTCAGTGTTTGCCCCATATCCCAGAGTAACCTGCCCTTGTTCTCACTTTTGTGGTTTATAGTCAAAGCAGTACAAGTGCCTCAGCAAAATTTCTGATATGTTAGTCTAATCTGCTGATTTGATAAGTGTTCATTGTATTAAGATGTAGGACAAGAGACAACAATGAGAAGTCCCTCAGGATAATAGGACTTCTGTCTTTGTGCAGGTGTAGCTGTACTAAGGATGCGATGGGAAGCAGTATGTAGCAAGGAATGAAACCTCTCTAATGACAGCATGGAAATGCTGTGCCTCAGTTGAGATTTGGATTAGCCTTTTGGGATTTAGGTAAAAAGTCTTTTAATAATAAAACACTGGAAGGAGCAGTTGCTGTTACATGTTATCCAGAAAAATGTCAGGATGAGGAGCACTGTAAAATGGATGCAAAGTACTTCATGAACCACTTGACAGATAGGCAGAATGCAGGTGGAACACAGCAACCATGTGGCAATGTACTGCAACAATGTGTGGAAACATAAATGAAAATGAAGGAAAATACTGTGCTGCTCAGTATTTAATATAGACCAAATAGTCGCTGTTACCAATTTTCTCAAGTGGTTTCTTTGACTCTCCCTGTCTCAATTATTTGTGATTTTACAGTGAATTGCAGCTGCTGTTCAGCCAGAGATATCTCAGGGGTAAATAGCGATTTTTTCTTTGATGGACAGAAAGAACTACAGGCATGAAAATGAGTAGAAGTTTGGTCTTATCAGTACAGGAGCAGGCTTAGTGATTTTTCAGTCCACTTTCTGAAAAATGCTTTCTAAAATAAATACACAATCTTCATTGTTAGTAACATAAGGCTTGGAATAAATGAAATTACTGACATTTCGGTGTTACAATCTTTCCTCTTGCAAGCCACCTGACTAAAAAAAGCAAAACCTTAGTGTTTGGATAAGGGTACTCTTATTTTAGCTTACACCATAAAAATGTTTTTATTCATTTTTTTGACACTGCGACTAAACCTTGAGCACCTGTAGCTGAATGTAGCGGAGAAAAAATGTAAAAATCATCTAATTGTACCCTTAACTGCTTATGTAAGAATACATTACAACTGCTTATAACGTATTCTATAGAAATCCAAGCTTACCACTCCCACTCATTTTGAATAGTGTTCAGTAATAGTGCTCAGTCATTCAGATAGTGAGCACTATTCAGTGACAGTAAGAATGATAAACATGACAAAGGGAATATTTCTCTGTCCTCTCACTTCATCCTCCAAATAAACTTTCTGAACCACCAGTTTTTGTCATTAAAGACTTTCTTATCTTTATTTGATGTGGGGTGTGGTAATTAAATATCTCCTGGCATGGAAAAAGTAAAGGGGAAAATAATAAAATTAGCATTACTTAAAAATACAGCCTCGGCCTGATGCTGTGTTCAGGCAGAAGGTGTGTTCTCTGTAGGTTCTCTTTATTGTTGCAGTAGCTGTGTCCCAGATAGTAGTTACATTTTACCCTGGAAACAGACATATTTTATTCCCTGTCACAGTCAATATTTTTTGATTAGCTTATCTATAAAACATTTCTTATCTTTATTTTTAGACTATAATTATGTTTGAAGTAAAACTTTTCCAGGGCTGGAAAAGGAAAGTGAAAATTAGAGAAAATGTAAATAAATAGTTTTGCAAAATGGGGACTTTGCAATTAAGTGAGAAACAGTACATTATTATAATGAATGGCTTCAAGTTAACCACATTTACTAGAAAGACAAAAGAATAACATTTCTGTGACTCTGAAACAGAGAAGTTTAGGAGATGTGCGATACCACACATATTTCTGCTGTTAATACTGAATGACTTGATGAATTGGTGAATCCTGTTGCAGCGTATGATGCATACTTTGCCATTTTCCTGTCATTTGATTATGATTATTTCAAGATACTTGTATGAAATCTCACATCTGAGAATACAAGTCACAATTATATAACCAAAACTGTAAACTATTTTCATCCTAGAGGTCTATTTACAGCACAAATTAAATAGACTGCTGCTGAGGCTAGCAAATGTGCACCTAATTACTTTGGCAGAAAATGTAGGACTATTGCTTGTGATATTAGCACATAACACTCAATAAAAAATTCTAAGAATTACATGGTAAGCTAGCTATAGATATGTGTTTGGCCCTACTTGATGTACCAAAGCCCATAAAATCTAAGGACCTTACTTCTTCATGATTTAAAACCAAAACAGGTTGCAAAATGGCAACCTCCAAAGAGCACTAGTTAGAAAGTCCATTTAGTTTTGTTTTGGTCACAGAATTGCATGTTATGATCAGCACAGAAATTTGTCTTTAAGCAGATTTTGAATAAAAGTGAAAAGAATGAAAACGAAATGAATGATTATGGAGAGCATCCAGCCAGTAGTATGGAGCAGTAATGAAAAGTAGTAAGTGAAGCAGAGGTGTCCACAGGAGTAGTGTGGCTGATGGATTTTGCAGCAGGTGAAACAGTGCAATCGTGTGAAAATGTAAATAAGCTAGAGGAATCAGTGTATATTATCCTTTGTCTCAAGGAATGAAAAACCCTTTTACCAGAGAAGACATTTTCAAATCTTGAAAGCATAACATCTACTGAAGATATTGTGAAACTGGGAGAACTTTCAGGGATTTATACTGTTTTCTAACAGAAGGTGAACCGTAAAAAATTGTCTTATGGAGAATGAGTTCTTCAGACATCTTTGTATCACTAAGAAAGCTTCATGCTGAGTATTTAGATTGGAGACAGATCAAAATGCAGATGCTTTATTTGGTTACCTTAATAGCTTAATAGGCTTTACGGATTATTACTCTCACAAGTCTTTTTGAGCTCATAAAATCCTAATGTATTTGCTCTTAGAAATTATAAGCTCATTCCCAAAAACTCTTACTTACATGAGTCCCTCAGTGATTTGCCTGATTTAATGCCATTGATCTATAAGAGTCTGCACAGTCACCATCCTGTGCTCACAGGAATACTGGAGAAGACAAGAAAGTGCAAGCAATTTCCAAGGGGAGCCAATTACACTATAAAACTATCATGTTCTGCTCCACCTGATCCCTTCCCAAGGATTTTTGTCCCATTTGCATTCATGCTGTAGCTAAACAAAAAGCAAACAAACTGTATGTGTTAGATGTTAAACAAAACCAGCAGGTTTCAGTGACATTGACAATAAATAGGAGTTAGGTGTTCTTACCTACAGCCGGCACTGCACAGAAGTTTGTTTTCCTATAGGAGCATCAGGTCAGGCTACAAAGTCTGTTCTGCTGCATTTGAATGCAGAAAACAAGCTCCTCAGAAGCAGGCATGGATCTACTCAAAAATAAATCTCCCCTAGTTTCCCATAGCTTTCCTGGGGATTAAGTTACACTGCCTCTATCCCCTAAACTGCTGGGTGCCCATCCCTTGGGTATTATAAGGTTTTCTAGCCTTAGTTTTCGTTAAATGTTAATCTTTTCATATTAGACCAAGTCTCCTTGACAATTAAGCTGACATTATGTCTGTTGTTATACCACCATCCATGTTACAGAATCAATGCTGGTGGGAGTTTTGACATATGCCTGCATTTCTGGCTAAAGCCCTGAGAACATCTGTGGAGTTAGAAAAGATGCAATGAAGAGTTGTTTGCGAAAACTGTGTGCAAGCTGATGATTCTTCAGTGTACAGGGTTCTACAGTTTTTGGGCTGCAGGCCAAACCTTTTTTTTTTTTTTTTTTTTTAAGACTTTTCAACTGTCTGTTATTTAGGAATTTCTGTAAGATTTTCCTCCAGATGTTTCTTGCCTTCAGTAGTGTAGCTCAGGGAAGAGATACTGACCAGCTATCGCTGTGACATTTTCTGGCTCAAGTAGCATACGTATGTACATTTGGAGCGAACAGACAGGAGACATAATTGCACTTCTCTGTGACACTCAAAACTGAGCCTGTTTTATCTACAGCAGTTGAATTCACTGCTGTTGGTGGGGATGGGGTGGGTTAAATAGTCCTGTCAATCTCTTGCAAAGAAGTGACATTTGCACTGCCTGGCTCTTTCCACACAGGTATTAGAAGTTCTATCAAACATTTGTGATAATAGCAAAGGTAATGTGTAACTTCAGGTTACGAGGTCACTGACAGATCTTGCAGAAAAACTGGCAGTTTTAAAGGCAAATGCAAGACAAGACAGTGAATGTATTAGTGATATAGACCTTATCAAAAGAACACAGAATGAAAAAGGGGGGAAGGGGTGTGGAAGAGAAAGCAAGAGTGAATCAGAAAGTTTTGAGGAAAAAAAACCCCAACATAATCAAATGGTCCTTCTGGGAGTATCAGTCTGAAGATCAGACTGGAACTAGACTAAGAATTCTGAATCAAATCTTATCTGCAGGAGATTCTGAAACCTTATTTGTGGAATGGTATTATTTCTTTTTAACATCCTAAAATTGCGACTACCTTCAAAGGACTTTTAGAAAGCACAAGGAAAATTCTTTTTTTTTTTTGTTAATTTGCAAGAGTGAGTCACCTGTTGCTTAAAGCTGCAATTTTACTCAGAAGAATGCAAAACCCAGCAGCTATCAAGAAGCTGGTACCTTCTATCCATGACTCTTTTAAGGAACTCTTGATCTTGATGCAGTCAGTGCTGAAAACTCTTGCTGATACCTCGGGGAAGATAAATACGAAAGTACAAGAAATAATGTGTAAGAAGAAGGGCTGCTTCTCTCTGTGTGCTAAACTTGCCCTTGCGTATGATTACACCACTGCTGCCTTTTAATGCAGGAATAAAACTTTCATAGTATCATAGAATGGTTGCAGAGAAATCTTTGACAGAAGGGAGCAAATTAATTAAGAAAAAAAAATATTTTTTTTTTAATGAATAAGTCAGGCACACACACATGGCAATAAGCTTTAAGTCCTAAATGACATAAAATAAACTGCAGAGATGATTCTAATTCTCCTTTCCATATAGGAGTTCACATTATGAGAGATAAAACCTCTTAAAATAGTGCTTCAATTCTCAGTGGGAAGACTTACTTGAAAATTGATAAAAAAAGATTTGCTGCAAAAGTTTTAAAGCACTCTGTTTTAATTCAATAGCAAGCAGAGAGTTGTTATAGGAAATTCATAATGCAGTAGTGACAGTGAAGAAATTTGGCTTTCTAAAGAAATTTTATGGAAGTCAAATCCAAATTGCTATATCAAACTTTCGCAACTCTGCATGTAACCTGACTCCTTTTTTGCAGAACTTGTGATGCAGTTGTTTTGGGTTTTTTTGTTGTTGAAATACTGCTATTTGTAGTCCTTTGTTTTTCTGATTTGTTCAATTTTCTTTAGCTATGCAAGATATAGTGTCTTTCTACTATTAGTTTTTTAACAGTACTTCAATCAGAGACATAAGAAAGTCCCTTTGTTGGGTATTCTTTTATGGTCCAGGAAAGCACAGTTAACTTGCTTCACAAATGCTTCATAGTCACTATTATCTTCATACAAAAAGATGTAGTCTTTTTGAATATTAATCCTAGATGCAGGATTAATATTCCATGTCAAGTCATGGTTAGAAAGGATTTTAGACCTGTGTATCTCTGGAAGATATCTGTCCTGTGTTTCCAAGAGCTAAGTAACATACATGCAGTGTCTCCCCCCGAAAGTAAATGGTTAGAAGTCAGTCTGCTCCTGAATCTGTGGCTGCTTCTTGGGCAAAAAAGAAAGGCTTTGTAAGACAGAATTTTCTTTCCATCAGTGTATGTCCTTATTTAATAAGAGAATAGAGAAGACAAAAGCACCCCTGCTTCTGTGAGTAGAACACTTTCTTCATGATCAAAAAATAAAAAAAAGTATTTTCTGTGATTCAGCAGCAAAAATGTCTTTTTCAGTTGTATATGTCTTGTTTTCATCCGAGACAGCTTGTCATTCTCTGTGGTCTAAATCAAGGGATGAGCCTTTTCTGTATTAGTACAATTGTAACTAAGGCTCTTACTATTGTGTTAACTAACTTACTGCCATCAGAGGAATGAATATACATATCCATTCCACAGGATTGGTGAAGAGTCTGGTGGACAGATTTCCCAAAGGCTGCAAAAAACCACCATGGCTCTGTGCAAGGTCTTTGGTGAAACAACCAGTCTGCCCCCATGCAAATCTGTACTTTGCTTTTCTCCGTCTGTGCACGGAAGTTTGCTAGGCATTGGCAAGGTTGCAGCAGATTTTGTTAGTACACCAAAATCTGCTATCACCCGGGTCAGTTATGCAGTCCTTGTTTCACAGATGGCACTATTAATCCAGCAGACAGGACCAGCCTTGTTTATTCCCAACCTGAACAAGCTTTCAGATAGAAATGAGACATGAAAGGGTTTGCATCCTGTTATAGTTCCTGCTTTGCTGTCCTTTAATGAGCTCAGTGAGTGGTTTATAATGTTGTCCTTACTTGCCTGTGACTCTGAACGTGATCGAGGCCAAGAGTGAAAGCAGTGAGGGGTGTGGAGGTTGTCTGATCTGGTGTTGTGTAAAGCTGCCTTGGGTGCTGATAATGAGTAGCCACACAGTCCTTTAGCTGGGTGAAAATAGTGTCAAAACTCACAATAATTTGACAAAGCCACCAAAAAATGCATTGCATTTTTTTAAAATGGTTAGTGCAATGAGAGATGACTGACAAAGGTAGGACATGAAATTTCCTAAATGTTTTTCCAAAAATGTTCCGGCAATTGGTATTTTTGGATCAGCTAAACTCTAGATCTCCAATCCAATCTAATCTTGCTTGTCAGGGTAATCGGTCTACATCTGGAGCCCTCAGTCTTCTCAGATCTGAATGCTGCTGTGTTGCTTCAGTGTGCTGTGGAATAAGTAACACATTTCTTCCTGCATGCTAGATCAGAACCTGCTTTCAGTTAATGTAGTTTAATGCTAATCCCATGGAATTAGTTCAAAGTGATGTGAAATTAGACTTTGAGCCACCTTTTTTCTGTTCGTTTGGTCTGCTGCAGGCTTTCCATGCCAGTACCCCTTGTACTGGTTATTTCTTTGTAAAGATTGTGGTTTTACCTGACCTTCTTAATTTTTGTCATGTAATTGCTATTCTCTGTGAAACAGGAAGAAAAGGTTTCAATAATTCAGTTAAGGATACTGAAAAATGTGAATGGTTTGAGAAGAGATTTCTGCGATTCTATATAAGGGAGTTCAGTTTGAAAAATCGAACACAGTTAACAGGAATTGGACAGTAGCAGTCCTAATGATTCTTTCCCCTTCAATAAGCACTGGTTTGATTTAAAAGAAAAAAAAAAAAAGATTTTAATATGAAAAGCACCCTTCAGATATTGCTATAGATAACCCACAGTAGGACTGCAGGAATGCCACTTATGAAGCATATTAGAAATTGCCAATGAAACAAACAAGACAGACAAAGGGAGTTCTAATCTGTGTTACTTCTCATTCTAGCCACACAGTGTTTTACAAATGGGAAGATGATATTTTAAGAATCAAATACATTTGTTCTCTCTGACTCCCTTGGTCAGCACTGTAAGCACAAAGCTGGTTAACATAAAAGATCATATATAGAACACAGTATAATAAAATGTGTCTTAACTGTAAAATCCTGATTGGAGCCTCACAAATTTCCCCCATGTTTACTGACAATTTAGTTTGGTAGGGACTGCAGTTTTCCTGAAGTTCAAGTGAGTATTGTGAAGAATTCTATGTGCATTATTTACTGAAGTTTTTACATGATTACAGAATGATTGCAAAGTCATGTCAAAACAGAAATGTGTATTCATAGCGATGGGAATTCTCTATAGAACTTAGATCATGTTTATGAATTACTTACAGAGAGCTTAAGACTGCAAAGTGGGCAATGGTTTTTGGCTTACCTTACCTTCCAGTTTTCTTCATATGACTGATTTAGTTGTATTAAAGGTTTATCCTAGGGAACTAGGTTGTTCCCTCTAAGAGCAACCAGATTTTTGTAGATCTGGCACTAAGCGCAGTATTTGAAAACAGGAATTTACACTGGGAAGTCATTAAAGCCAAAAACATGCCAGTCTAGGGCATACCCAAAGGAGCTGCAGTTTGGCTGTCAAATAATCAGCAAGGCTCAGAAAGTAATCTTACTTGTTTTAGTGGAATTCACACACAGTGTATTTCATTATGAGTTCCTGGCTTTGCTATGCAGGTCCAATTCTTGTTTTCATGTCCCCTCCATCATGGTGACTTCGCTTAATGGAGGGCCATAG
This sequence comes from Psilopsiagon aurifrons, assembly GCA_025447955.1. Classification (NCBI taxonomy): domain Eukaryota; kingdom Metazoa; phylum Chordata; class Aves; order Psittaciformes; family Psittacidae; genus Psilopsiagon; species Psilopsiagon aurifrons. The sequence continues at coordinate 35,644 of JAOEHY010025446.1, forward strand.
TTTTTGTTAAAGACTTCCTCTGATCCTTCCCTTTCTTGTAACTTTTTTGCTGAAGAGAGCCTAGTGGAGGTGTGCAATATTGAAACCAGTGAGGGGGTAACAGCCCTCTCCTTGCTAAATGCACATAATTAGGATTGCATTTCTTAATGAAAGCAGATAGCTGAAACTGTAGGAGCCTCCATCTTAGAGAAAGAGTTTTGCCAGTCCCCTGAACAGAGATGTTCATGGTGAACTAGGTTTCTGTTGGTGGTGTGTGATGTGCCTGTCGATGAGTCGGGAGAAAAAAAAAGTAGCAGGAAAGTCCAAGACATGATGAAAGAAAAAGATAGAGGCCGACTGAACATGAAGGAGAAATTGTTGGCTAAAAGGAGGCTTACAGGAGGGGTAGTAGCCTAGTCTATTTATAGCATGGTCCTTCTATCTATGAAAGAGTCATAGATCATGGCTCCTTCAGTGCTTACAGAAAAAAAAGATTTTTTTTTTTTGTTTTTACAGTGGAATGGGATTATATGAAGGTGGATGGGGTTACTATGAGTTTCTCTTTCTAACTGAAAGAATTTGCAGATTGTGATTTTGACTGGCATGCAAAATTACATATCTCAGCAAAAGTCTCTAAGAAGTCTCATGATTTGCAGTGAAGCTCACCTAGCAGCCTGGAGGCAAAGTGCTTTTTTCCTAGGCTATAAATGGGAGAGGTGGATCCTAGCCTGAGCTAGGACTGCTAGCTGATCAAGCTGCCACCCTCCGTACTTCACCATGAACTCTCTCATGATTTCTTGCAGCCATGGTCTTGTACTACACCCTTCTATAATTCTGACCTTCCTAATTCCTGAGGATCTGTTTTCCCTAATGCCTTATTGTCTTTTATCACAGTGGGAATTCTCCCTGTAGCTGTATGTTTACCTTAAATATTAGGAAGCTGTTCTTGGAGGAGCAGGCTTTTCCAAGGAGAGCAAGAGAGTCACTGCTTCTGTATTATGTGTGGCAGTGGGTCACCGCAGTCATCTGGTTTATAGCTGCAGAGACAAATCAATAGTATGAGAGGCACTGTCAAATAGCAGATTGAAGAAGGAAGGTGAGCACAAAGATTTTTCTGTCTATCTCTTGCTGTGCTGCATAGGACACAATATTGCAAATGGAGTGTCCAAACATTGATAGCTAAAATAGGGGAGGTCTGATTTAAGTTCTAAATATTATAACTGCATTTAGAAACAGTGACATAAAGGTCTCTCTGCCTCAGTTTCATCTCCTGGCTCAACAGAAGTTAAAAGTAACCTGGCATGTGCATGCTGCAGATTCTCCAGAATACATGCCTGGTGGTCTCCAGAATCCCAGCACACAGGAATGCTTTTGATTTCAGAGCCGCAGATCTTCTCTTTCATCTCAATGCAAAGTGGAACATTGTAGAAGAATAGTTTGAAGGTGTGAGAAATCAGAGTAAGACAGAAGCTGGTTCTTTTTTTCTTCACCTGATGTGAAGAAAACAATTTATTTACCTGTATGCTTTTAGATATGCTTGAAATTTGGAAATTCAGAGTTGCTTTTCTGTCCACAGCATTATGAGGCTTACTTCAATACAGTGCTGGTATCTTATCTGGAGGCTCTTTTGTAAAATTTCTATTTCTTCTTTCTTCTGTTTCTTCTTTTCTCCCTACCGTTTGTAACACCCTTGCCAGGTATTAGTCAAACCCTTAGATCACATTTGCATGTTTGAGATGATCAGGAAGACCAGGGAGGCAGTGGTGAAGATAGATGGATGAAAACGGTTATCTCAAGGATGAATATGGAAGCAGGTAGTATTCAGAGTTAGTTATAAAGACAGTGAGCCTAAAATGCTGTTGAGTCAAATATGCCAAAGTAAGATATTTTCGTTTAGTAATAATATGTTTTTCTTCATACTTAATGCCTAGTTTCCAGTTTTAAAACTGAGAAGCTCTAACCTAATGCAGTGGTTGTTCACCCACTTAGTGGGTGAATAAAGAAAAGAAACGCAAGATATTTTCATTGATTTTCCTTTTACTGTGTTGAAAAATCAGTCTAACATTCTACTGCATGTGAAAAGTACTAATGTTTTATGTGCTTTGTTGCATTGATTCTCATATGATCCTGTAAACCCATGGTATCAGACCGGTTTGAGACATAAATACTCCAAAAACAAAAAAAAACCAAAAAAACAAAAAAAAAAAAACCAAAACCCAAAAAAACTAAAGAAAAACACCAAACAAAAAAAACCAAACAACAAAACAAAACAAATAAAACCTAATAAAACAAACAAAAAAACCAAAACATTTTATGTTTTAGCTAACAAAACATTGTAAAAGGTATGTTTTATAGGGCCCGTTTTATGTAAAAGGATCCTTTACATGTAGCTATTGGAGATGCTGCTCTCAGGGAAGTTCTGCTTTTTAGCTTGTTGCCATGAATATGTGCTCAGTAGAAGATGCAAGACCCAAAAAAGCACAGTTAATTGCTGAAGAGAAGGCAGCCAAATCAGTGAACTGCCCCTGAAACAGTCTGTCCCCTTCATCCGAACAGAACCAGTATCTCTAGTCCTAGTTCATGGATGAGAAATGGAGGAACAAAAGCCAACTGCTATATTTTGCCTATTAGGCTGGTGTAAAACTGACACCTGCAGTCCTGCAGCCTAGGGATGGTGGTGTGCTCCCAGTGAATAAGGATTTTATGTTTTGAATCACAGTTACTTGAACCATTTGGACATTAAGCATTGTCCTAACTTTTGGTGGTGGTGCTTTCCTTTTTTCCTGCTCCCTCTTTTTCAAAATAGGTGAGGTAGACAGCTATAAATATTGTTACTGTTTCATGGAAAAGATAGACCCACAGGACAGATTCAGCATGTCTATCGTCTCATTTAATTGGCCAACATTCTGCTTTCTGTCCCCTGTCCTCTTCTGACACTGGGAAACATCAACTGTTAGCAGTGTACAGCTAGCTTTCTCAGTATCATTTATTATTTTGCATTTCCCTTACATTTGATTACATTTTTCTTGTAGTCACTATCCTAAGAGCTAGGTATCATTTCTGCCCCCTGACAATAAAGTTGGAAGAGACCCTGTGAAAAAGGTCACCTAAAGGAAGGGGGCAGCTGTGCAATGAGACAGAGGAATGAAAGAGATCTTAGTGAAAAGGGGACATGAACAGGGCAGCTGAGGATGCTGTGATTCAGCATTTCCTCCTCACAGGCTGTGCTGGCTGGGCTCTTCTCTACAGCTGAAGCTGCCCATGTCTTTCAGGATCTCCAGGGTGTTGGAGGCGGAAAGGCAGTGAAACTGCAGCCTTTTTGCCCTTGCGATAAATCCTCTGCAATGCGCAGCCTACTTACTGCAATGAGATTTATTCGGTAGTTGGAAATCAGCATAGCATCAGCAAACGCTAAGATTTTTCAAATCCTTTTCTCTCTGGGAATTACTGTGATTGCTTTTAAAACCAAATCAAAAATCTCCATGATCTATAGCAGATCCTTTGTATACTTAAGTAAACAGAAGTTCTAGGGCATGCTATTTTGCTGTTCATGTTTGATCGAGTTGTAAGAGATAAAGAGCAGGCATCTGCTGTCAGTAGTCTCAGTGGTGTAATTGGAATTCACCCGAAAACCTTCTCTGCCCTCTGCCCAGAATTTGCACTTTGCTTCATGGGTGATTTTAATTCAAGAATTTTTTAAATTTTTGAGAACCTAATCTTGGAACATCCATTAATGCTTTCCCATGTAATATTATTGATAAAGTAGCAGCATATTAATCATTTTAAATCTATTTAAAAGTTAGCCACATAAATCTATACTGAAGTACTTAAGCTGTCGTTTGTTAGCAAATGTTTTGTGTGCCTGACTATTTAATGACTGATGAAAGTACTGAGCTTTAGTTCTGGTTTGTTTGTGGAGTTTCTTGGGGGGTCTGTGTGGTGTTTTTGTTTTGTTTGTTTGGGGTTTTTTAATTATTCTTTTGTCCCTTGAAAGCTACACACACAGAATTGTGGTGCTAATTTGTATATTTAAGAAACAACAAAGGGTGACTTCATTGACAAATTTTGAAATGAGGATAAGGGGCCGACTTAAAACTGCATAATTACTTCTGACACTAAGGTGATTAAAAACTCATCATGTCTTTAAGCTTGAGCTATTACATTGCCATCCTGAGCCAAAGATACCTGACTTTAAGCAAGTTCAGAGAAGGTAAGTGACATGGGGCAGGCCCTGACTTTCTTACACATGTTGAATAACTAAATATCATATGATTTGTCCTATGGGCTGACTGGAAAAGTTCTAATTCATATAATGGTATGCATAAAACTGTGGAATTAAATCAGTTGGCCCAACATTAGCAAGTGATTTAGTAACTGATACCTTAGGTCATCCATTCGGCACTGCTGACATTCAAGTTAAGAGTCATCTCTTCTGAACATTTATGAGGATTCACTATATGTATGCACATTGGGTAACTGCATGAAGAGAGTGGAATAAAAGAGGAAACTAATCTGAATGAACAAAGGCATTCTGCTTTGCCCAGGGCTACAGCTTTCACACTAGGGGCCTGTAAACAAGGGGCTGTTAAATGCAGCCAGGTGTCCCAGTGTGATGGTCCAGCTCAATGTCTTTGATAGTTCAAGCTTTAATTTAATAAATTTTTCATTTTGATAAGTAAAGTGAGCTTACAACTTCTGTTTAATTTTAGATAACTGTTCTTGTGAATCCTATTTATTTTCTTCAGTAATACAGAAGTCTGCTTCTTTAGGTAGAACTTCCTGTTTTATTGTATTTTTAAGAAAGAGAAAGGTGAAAGGAAGGAAGTAGCTAGGCAAAGTGAAAGGGAATTTTAGTTTTAATTTTCTGTAGTGTGCCTACTAAAGCTTCTACCTCCTTAGGGAGGTAAGAGATTAGATAGCCCTGTGCACCATGACTGTCACCTGTAATTTACTTCAGGACTGACAGGCAGTGACTCACTAATAGGTATAAAATTATACAGTCCACATTCGAAAACAGGCATAAGGGAGTAGCAGAAGTTCTTCACTATAAAACATCTTGAGACAATTTAGCAAAATCCTGTCTGGGCTCATACTCTACAATAATTAGAAACACCATATTGCAGCAATATGGGAGCAGCATGCTGCCAGCCACCAAACATCATGAACTTTCATTATTCCCATCAAAGCTGATTAAAAAAAAAAAAGGGGCGGGGGTGGTGAAAAAAAAAGGCAGCTTTTTAGTTATTATAGTTGGAAAAGATTTAGCAAGCAAGAAAGAGATGTGAACTCACACTGTAGAAAGGGTGTTGAAATCCAGTTACCCTTTTACCTGGTGCTGTTTGACAGCCTGCTTTTCTTATGTTAGGAGTAGGGGGTGGGCAGTCCAATTTGCTAATTGTTTCAGGCTATTGAACCTGTAACAGATTCTGCTCCTTATTTGACTGTCATGGTGCAGTTTGTTTTAAAGGAAAGCGTGAGCTGATTGATTAGGCATGAATTTAGTGGGGCATCATCTTCTGCATGAATTACTTCAGCAGCCTTGTTTCTCTAAATCATACATTCCTAAATAATATAAGGAAGATGGCAGGCTTAATCTTGGTAGATTTAGGTCCCTGAGAAAAAGAGATGTGTGAAAAGGATACTATAGAAAATTTCTTCGTAGCAAGTAGACATTTTCTTCCTTTTTCTTCCTTTTTTTTTTTTTTTTTTTTGTTTTAATTCTTCCTGAAATAAAATGTTCTAAAACTTTTAGTAGAGGTGGAGCAAACTTGAATACATGATCTCCAGTACAGGAAGGAGGATGGACAAACTCTTACATGCTGCCATGGCAAGCAGGAGAAGCAGCAAATATTTTGATGAAGTCTCTAAAAATATTAGTGAACTGTCTCTTGATGAATCTTTTTAAAATTCTGATGAAAGCATAAGGCATTGTGCCTCAGATACCTGTGAATAAGAGAGTATACTGGAATGCATTGTTTTCATTTTGCAGCACTACAATAAATTAATGGTTTAAAATAAGTTGTAACATACAACTGCAAAAGGTATTTTTTTTTACTAGTAATTCCCTCACAAATATATGTAATACACAGATGACATCGAATTTCTGTCTCTTTCTGATCCTGAGGGAACTGATATATAATGGTTGCCATGATTTGAGAGCAGACTTATCTTTTCAGAAAATGTGTCTGGTCTTTAAAGAAATCACTATGGAGTATGTTCAAAAATACAGCTTTCACTCCCAGTGCAAAGAAACACAAGCATTTTAACCTTGGACCAGTTTGGAAGTGTTGACTTAAATAAGAAGGTTGCATAAAATGTCTGAATACTACATTTTTCTACAAGGGAAAAACATGCTTCAGAATAATTTGCCTTGCACCCTGTGATACCCAGATTACATAGCAATGAGCATGTAAATGCAAAGCTTAAACTAAACAATAGGAAAGAAAGTTAGTTTTGCTATCATAACGGGGACAAAATGCCATCAACTACATAATGTAAACAGCAACACTGCAACTGAATTTCCCACTGCCATAGTTTAAAACACTATTTTGAGGTGTTATTATTGTTAATCCAGGAGATAATCCAGGCAGTATAAGTATTTAGTATCACTAAAATGTCAAACCATTGTTCTCATTCCTGTTTTTAAAACTGTGCAGGCGTTTCTGCCTCAAAATTATATTTATATTCTAGTCTTGAACATTTCCACTAGAAAGGAACTTCACTGTCACATTCTGCTCAGAAACAATTGCATTACTAATCATGTGTGGAAAATACAATTTAAAAAATCTTTTTCATGTATTCCATTCTGTACTGACAAAGAATTAAATTATTTCAGATGTTGTTTTCATTTTTCTTGTATTTCCTTAACTTACATTCATAATGTTCTTCATTATTCTTTCTCTTTATAACATAATCATCTTCTACAAATTAAATGATATGGTACCAACTATCATCTAGTTGGTTTTATACGCTCATGCAGCTTCATCCCATTCCCTTTCAAGTAAATGACAGTGCTTTCTTCAACGTGAACTTTTCTTTTAGAAAAGCCCTCATATTAAGCCTAGAGAATTCTTGAGGCGTGATGAATGCTTTCAGCTACTTTTGGCCATATGAAAAGTGCCATTCTTCAGCCCTTTTTCAAGTACAACCAAAAAATTAACTGAAATCTATCAATTAGATATTCTTATGTCTTTCAATATTAAAAGCAATTTTAAAAATTCCTATTTTCAATAGGAAAAGTCCCAAATAATAGTTCTTTAAACTTTTATGAGGGCTCCAGTTCTGAACACTCATCCACATCTCACAAACTTCACTTCTATATAAGTACCCTCTTTAGGACTTGGATATCCTAAATTGCTTCTTTTAAGACAAGAGGAACTTTTCCTGGCTTGATGTTTTTGCCCTCTTGCAAATTTTTCTGCAAGATGAATTTTCCCTCCCATGAGGGACCCTCAAAGTATGCACAAATAAATCACAGATTTGCAAGAGTGTTTGTGTATTTGTAGCTAAAAGAGCATGTGTATGTAAACTATATATCTGTATATACACATTATGTGAAAAATTTCTAAGGTGAACCCACAATTTTAATGGCATTTTAGAACACAGATTTTGTATTTTCTTTTTTCTTCATTTTCTTTCTGCTCCATTGAACTTGCTTCCTGTGATTGTTGTCTTCAATACAAGGGTAAAACTTTTGTTTTCTAACCATTTCTCACACAAGGGCAGACTATATTCAGAGGTGACAGGTAGTGCCTTTATCAGAACAAAGATCCTTTCTTTGCCTCATTATCTCTTCTTCAAGCTAATATTCATAGCTGGGGGTGGCTACATTTTTGACAAAGTATTCTGGTTATTCTTTTACTGATTACAAAACAGGAAGGATCTTCTCTGTTATCAGTGTTTGCCCATAACTGCTTGCCTTCCCTTGAACCTTCAAGGTTAATTCACTAAATCAAAAGGCAGATCCTGAAAGTTAGTGTTGGTGTATATCAAAAAACTGGGCTTCACTGCACTGGGTATTTTTTTCCATAGAACAGTTGTGATGTAATTTGTTTTCAATGTAATACCCCAGACAAGAGTCTTGAGATGGAGAAAATTATTTTTATGCCAGCTTGTAGGGAAGGGGTTATGATCAAAGAAGACTGTGAGACAGCTGGAGTTTACACTGTGTCCTATTTTAACTAGTACTTCATGACTGGAGTTTAAGATTTTGTGTATTAACTTTCCTTCCTCAGGATAAGCAGGATGACTGGAAAAATAGCATGCCTTCATCACACAATTTTCAAGATGTCATGGAAAAATATTCCATGATAAAAGTTCTGTGTTCCTGTGTAACACAAGTGTTAATTCTGTTACAGAAACAAGCAAAAGTCAAGACTGAAAGTCACTTACAAAATTTTGTGTGTGCTTGTTCTCAGTGCAAGTTCTGTTCTTCCTCAGAAGTCTTTCCTAGTGATTTGTCTGGTGCTGTTTTCCTAGAGATAGGACATAAGAATCACAGATACGTCAGGATAGATCAGTTACTTGAAATCATTAATTGCCTTTAAAATCCATCCAGAGTCTCATTTGCCTCCATGGCAGAGAAGTATGTGCCATATTGTCTGCCCTTAACCCGGGCTGCCTGTCTGGGCTAAATGGCCATTTGCAGGGAGTGGTTAAGCAAAACACCTTTTTGTCCATTTCCTTGCCTAGTCTCTTCCTGCAGAATACCACAGTAATGTTACTTCTTTTCAGGCTTTTTATTGAACAGCTGGTCAATCCCAAGTTCCTTACTGCTTTAAATTTTTCAGTGCTCACTCTTTCAAACTGGTTGACATACAGGCATTTTTCCTCCCTGTGTCATTTCTATGAAGTGAACATTTTGATCTGCAGCCCAGCTGCTGTGTGCCAGACCCTGAAATGACACAGTTCCTGTCCAAGAAACTGACAAGAATAAAAGACTGCTGCAACATTGCAGTGTAAATTTACTCTGATTTACTTGATCACTAAAATGCTTTAATTTGAGTGGTTCTAAAACCTATCACAGCAACATTCATAGGATCAAACATCCATGGTGTTCTACTGCCTTTCCATTTTATGCATGCTCCATCTGACACTTCTTTTTGTTCTTTTTCCCATTCATGCAGTCACCTAATGCTGGCGACAAGGATGACCAAACACTAACGGTAGGCAGCAATTAGTATGTGTCTGAGCATTTATTTCTCAGGATGGTGGTGAGACAAGCCTTACTTCAGTTTGGTACACATCAGCATTTTTCTAAATTGTTGTGATTTCTTTCCCTTGCTATAGGTGCTATAGAATTTTTAAAAAATTATTTCCAAAGATATAATGGTGAACTAATTTTTTTGTGCAGTTTCTATAATTTTTCAGTTAGTATTTATATGAAACCAAAGATTAATGCATGTACCATGTATTATTGCAAAACCCCTTTTTTCTTCAGGGTTGTTTTTTCCCTATAATTGGATTTCAGTGTCTTATTAGTCAGCAGTTTGTTAGCTTTGATTATCCTTTTTTATCAAGACAAACAGCCAGCCATCCACAAAGTCATCTTACTCGATGGGATGTATTAAATGCATTGATTATTGTGCTAGACAATGGCATCGGGAAAAGAAACTCATAATGTCTTTTAAATTTTTAAATTGCTTTTTTAAATTTCTTTAAAAGGACATAAAAGATGCTTGTATGTTAGCTCCATTGCTGTGGGAGTCTGTGCTGCCTTACCACACTTACAGTTTCTGCAATCAGTACTGAAAGGATTGGACCAAAGCAAGGAGTGTATTTCACTCTGAGCTTTAGGATTTTGCCATTAAGAAAAGGTACTCTCTGCCCTTTTTTTCTGTAGTTTCAATAATACGAGTATTTTCAATGTATTGAGGGAATAAAAATTGAAACTTATTTTAGGGATTCAACCGCAAGGTTCTACAAAGAAGCAAACTATGAATTCTTCCTGATGCAAGTATAAGGTTTTTATTTTCTTAACATTTTAAGGGTTTTCACAGAGAAGGGTTCTTTTTTCCTCTGTTCTTTTCCTAAATCATGAGAGACTAATTATTAATATGATTTTCCATCCCCTCCAGAGAAATATTCTATACAGATGTCAATATTTAATAGAGTGCATAGTTTAATATAATCTGCTACAGCTAACGGTTGAAAATGCTTCACTGTGTAGTGAGATGTGAGATTAACTAATGGTGGTTTAGACGTGTTTCCACACAAACAACAGCAAAACCCCCTAAATTCTTTACCTTTTTTTTCCCCCTACACCTAGACCAAGCCACGGCTCCAGCGGGGAGGAAGCTCTGCATCTCTCCACAACAGTCTAATGAGGAACAGCATCTTCCAGCTCATGATTCACACACTCGACCCTCTTGCTGAAGGTATTCCTATCTTTTTTTTTTTTGGTTTCTGTTGCAAAAGCAAGCAAATGCTTTCCTTTTCCCTTCTCCCCATTAAACTGCTTTTTGCATTTGTGTTGTTTTCACCAGTCTTTTTTGAATGTGTCTGAATTTTTGAGAGCTTTGCACTCTTATGACATAGTATGCGTGCTCCCACCAAGGCTTACAACTTAGGAAATGTGTTGTGATGCTAACTAAAATGGATCCATGTCAACTTTGTTGATGAGTATCATAACTACTGTTTTGCTTCATCCCTGGCTTCAACAGCAATTTGAAAGTTAAAAAAATTCTATCATCTTATACTTTTATAAAGGCCTTTTTTGTTTTCTTTCCTGGTTTTGATTTTAGTACCTCAGGAGAAGAAAAGCTGAAATGATGGGTAATTTCTCATATGGAATATAGAAAAGAATGAGAAGCAGCTGTTTTGATGAGGGGTGGTTTAACACTGACATTAGGAAAAATGCAATAAACTTCCCCGTGTTACATGCATGGTAACAGTTTGCTTGCTCTAGCCAAATGCGGTATACTTTTTATTTTTCTTTGAGAAATTAGCAGGGAGACCATGACTGCTTTGTCTGAGAGGTTGTCGGGAAAAACACAATTGCTTTGCAACTGGGGAATGATACGAATCTCAGCTTCTGGTAGACTTAAAATAAAATTCAAGAACAGGTGCTTGGTGAATGTGAATCTGTAGGACTTCTCTTGCAGAAGTAATAAATGTCTTGAGAAATAGCACTGGGGAAGGATTATGAGGGATTGAAAAACTTTTACTGTGAGGGACTAATGAGAAATTACTGACAGTCAGCTCTTCTGAACTTCCGTGATCAAAACATACGTAGCACTTCCTTGCATTTAAGTTCCTGTATGTTTCTCATTGCAAAATTGCATACAGCTTTTTAAATCGCTCTGTGTCTCTTAGACAAGATGAACTTACTTTTCCATTTCTGTCTTCAAAAGCTGAAGCTGATGCTCACTTTGTCAACACAAGGGCAATTTTAGCCCTTGCAGACTCCATTATTTCTACTCTGATCACGATTCACATTGCTTCTCTCTTTGGTTAGTGCTGCATTATTCACTGCCAAAGTCTGTTGCCTGTTAGAGTGTAGTCATCAGCAGACTATGGCCGATCTGTTCCCATTCGGTGCTGAAAGAGGACACAAGACATTTACTGCAGTTGTACGTTTGGCTTCCTTTATTTGCAACACTACAGTAGGCGAGCAGGCTTTCTGACTGCTGCATCCAGTAAGCCTCATCCTCATAGGTCTAGTGGTGAAGTTTTTCACTTCCAATCTCAATTTTTCAGTTTTAATGAAAAATTGCATTTTTTCATTACAATCCTTTGCAGTCATGTTTTCCCTTAAAGCAAAGTTCTTTAAATGCCTCTGTGATATCTAGATTTTGCTAACACAAACAAAAATAACAGTCATCCAAAGCGGTAAATAGACTTGATCAAAATAAGAGAGAACAGAAACAGCTTGGGAGGAGCTCATTAGTAGGGACAGGGCTGTTGACACATTGAAGACCACATGAAGGCTAGAAATGTTGTCTGGGGTTCAATTTGGACTTCAGAAAAACTCAGAAATAGGATAGGTCTCAGGTATTTTTCCATTGCTCAAGCTTACTTCACCTCTTTCCTAAAGTGTTCAGATCTTCTCTCACTGCTTTTCACCTGGGCAAGCTTGTACCATGTTCTGTGAGTCATAGGCTTTCCCGTTCACTACAGCCCAGGAAGAAAGGGTTTTGAAATCTGAAATCCATCTTGGGAGATGCAGAAGCCCAGCACTTTTGAAAACTAGGTATTGTAATTAAGTTTACCAGGTAACTCAGTGATGTTCATTATTTTTGACCTGATTCATTATTGTTCATTATTATTGACTTGAGTCAATACGGATTGATAGAGATGGTTGTAATAGATAAATCTTACTTAAATTACTCCACAGTAAAATTTTCTTCAGGGTTTCTTTGCTCATAATACTTCGCTGTTTGGTGTTTCTTTTCTCTCCAAACTCGTATAGTTGCCCTGGAATTAGTTCTCTTCAAAAAATGGAAAATAAAAGTCTTGCAGCCTTTAAATAAGGTACAAAGCAGTAACAAGCTGTATATTTCATTAAAACTGACACACTGAGTTAAAAAAGGGAAAAAATGAATCTACTTACATTTGCAGTAAATATTGTATTTTAATGCACAACTTTTCATGAAGAAATGGCTAAAAGACACTGGAAAATACCCTATGTATCTGCAGACATCTAAGTTAGTGTTAATATTAAAGGAGCTAATATGTCAAATTTCCACCAACTTCATAAAATTCATATTGTAATTAATGAGAGCATGAAAGTGCCAATATGGGAGTGCATTCAATATATATTTTTCTATGTGGAACTCTGGTTTTACTTTTTTACAGATATGCCCAGATGTGTAGGAGAAATGTGAAAAAAAGTAATCCACGCACTCTTCTGTCCTACATTATGGTCATTAACCTTTTTGGAACCACCAGCTCATTTGTAGGCAGATTTGCCTTTCAAGGTCTTTTGCACTGCAGGCAGTTTGGAAGACAGACACATGGAGTATTGAAAATCTGCGCTGAACACTCACTTTTTGCTGATACTTTGAGCTTTTAATTGTCTGCATCCATTATTCTGTGTTACAATAATTCTCCAGAACTCCATAAAAGAAAATTTATTTCAGTTTGATGTAAATACTGTGGCTGGCCAAGGTAGGTAATACTAGTTTACAAATTTAGGTGCCATTGTACTTGAATTTTACTTTCAATTGAAAAATATATTTGATAGCATATATGGGTGTCTGCTGTATGGCATACTTACTCCTTATCTGCGTGGCTCTGCATAAATTTTATCTACTACATTCTCACCTTTTTTTTGTGTTTTAATCTTCCCGCATATAATTAACATCAGCTAATCATCTGGTGCATCATGTTTACTTTGACACACCTTTACCATGCCAGCTAAATAATTTCTAAGCTGATAGGATTTCACTGTTAAGAATTGAAAGAGAGGGTAGAAGAGGTTGAGAGTATGAGAATATTAAAAAGTACCATTCTCAAAGGAAAAAATTTTGAAAGGTGTATATCAAAGCTGACGCATACGCAGGTACTCTGGTACACACTGCACTTTGGTGTACTTCTTGTCCTCCTCCTCGTATTTCCTCTTTCCTCAGTTTTCTACCATTTGCTCCCTTTGTCTTACCTCATGCTGCATCTCACTTGCCTGCACCCAGATTCTTCCAACTTCTTCCCTTAAGATGACTTCCTCAGAGCTTGCTCTCCTTTCTGGGCTGCTGGGTCCATCAGTCAAACCACTTGCCAAGCAGAGACCAGCAGCCCTGCAGCTGGCACAGCCAGCCAGGCTGGCTTTTCAGTCTCTGGAAAAGCACTTGTAAAGTCTTGGAGCTTTGTGCTTGACTCTTCATGGTTTCCAGATCAAGCGTTGCCATTAGAAGTAAAATTGCTAGCTGTTGCACTGCTACTGGAAGATTCAGCTTTTCTTCTTATGTCAGGAATTAAGTTCACTGGTAATTATATAATATATAATTATATAATATATAATTATAGTGTTATAGAATGATTTGGGTTGGAAAAGACCATAAAGATTATCTCATTCAAACCCAGTTGTGGCAGAGACACCTTCCACTAGACCAGGTTTCTCAAAGCCCCATCCAACTTGGTCTTGATCACTTCCAGGGATTCTCTTGAATGTTTTCAAGGAATTATTCCCTTGAATAATTGCAAGAAAAATGGAGGGCATGTAAAGGCACGCTTCTTTGTCGATCAGAGTTCTGTGAGCTTTGAATGACTGACAGAAAAGTCCCATCTAGGTCCTCTTGATAGCATAAGAAGTGTAGACTGCATGAACAGGCTGCGTGACCGTTAAAGGTCACCTGTAGAATGGTACTGTTACGTGAACATGCAATGTACTCATAGAAAGCTGGCTCATCATATTTACTCCTGAATAATTCATTTGTGAAGTCAAAACCAATCTCTATTTGAAAGCCTCTTAAAAATGCACTTGATTGAAAGTAGAAAAATATGAAAAATTACCTTAAGAAGTTTTGACTTTGTACAAAATGTAGATAAACAGAGCAATCCTGAGACATGATTCCACACTCATGGGTCTGTCCTTTTTCTCTCTCCACACATTTTTTTTGCTATGGCTTGTACCTGTCTTGTGAAAGCCAGCTTGAAACTCTGGAGTCAATGGGCGTGCAAAGTGTTCAGCCTGTGTCTGGTAGTACTGTTGAGATCATTACTGTTGCCAGATGTTTGTCACACCTTATTGAGGCAGGAGTGCAGCCATGCAGTTGTTTTAGCAGTCTAGACAAGGAAGGCTTCCTCTCTTCAAAATCTTGGTCTTAGCAAAAGCTTCCAAGAAAACAAGGTTCGGAGAATGTGCAGAGTATTAGTTAGTGGGCATGAACTTTAAATTACAGTTGAAATCTCATCATTAGTTAAAAATACAAATATCTGTATGACATTAGATTTTTGTTTGCTTTTATCTTATTACAGAAATAGCGACCTTGCTACAGATCATTTCCTGAGGATTAATGACTGCTGTGCAACAGACTATGATCAACTCCCAGCCAGTCATTAATCCCCAGAAAATCCTGTGACATATTTGCTTCTGCTTAAGTGCTTATCTGGCAATCCTTTATTCACTGAGTAGTGAGCTGGACTGTTCATAACAGCATTACCCGTATGAATAGGGACAGCATCATCAGACCTGCTGTGTTGGTTAGGCCCCAATCCAAAATCCAAGCAACTTGTATAAAAAATCATAGCAATCATTGATCATTTGTGGCTTTTTTTCTTCTGAGTCCTGTAACTCAGATACTTCTTTCCTAGTTTTGAAACAAACACTTATGGGTCATGAAAGTGTAGGATTTACAAGGAAGAGGGCTGTTGTTTTGCCGTGGAAGCCAGCAAAAGAAAAATATAGAAAGTTTTGCATGAAAGTGTCTGCCATGAATAGTTAGCTTACCTTCTTCCCTATGAGCTGTAGGTTACCTTTAAGAGTGATTCCTTCAGGATTGTGGAGGGAGGTTTTCTTCTTTGGATGCTCCTATGGATACTCTGTTGAAAAGGGAATCTGAGGATTCAGAGCACCAGTGCAGCCTGAGGCTAACTTGCTTTCCTTGCACAGCTTTAGCAGGGTACAGAAACAATGAGATCTTTTACTTATCATGCTACTCCTTTTCTGTCTGCTGATAAGTAGGATGCCACAGGCCAACAAAGCATCTTCCAGAAGGAAGAGCTAGATGCTGACTCCCCTACTCCAGTGTGACAAGGGTGCACTCATATGCAAATGAAATCGTCTGCATGAAAATGAGTGTGGTATAAATCTCTGTCATGCCTCAGTTCCTGGTCAGAAGTAGATGTATTTGGCAATTCTCTCATATTCCCACCTCTGTTTTCAATGTGGAAAACTATAGGATGTACTTCTGCAGAAAAGCTTTTGTTTATCTTATATGCTTACCTGTTTGTTAAACATTAATATGGTGCATGTTATTGGTGAGAGAAGTAACCTTCTGTTACATAAAGATGTCTATTTTGTCCCCTCACTGAATGCAGAAAACTATGGTACTGCCACTGCCTGCTCTGAAAACGAAAACCAGAAACCTACATTCATGCTTCTCAGGAAAATAAAGAATTATGTGATCCTAAAAGATTTTAACTTAGTATTGAAGTTCATACTCCCTAGATCCTGTTGTGTTCCCAGATACTTAAGAATTTCCCAGCTTTTCTGTTAATCTCAAATTACTTGTCTTAATTTGCTGCTGTTACTGTTCTCTTCTGAGGTGTCCTGGAAATGTCAGCTTACCTCAAAGACAGCTGACAGAGGTCGAGTAGCCTATGCATGCCTGGTCACTCCATCAGATTCTCAGCTATGGTCTCATGTTGCAAAATGCTTGTGCTCTTGTTCTTCCCCTGGCTTAACAAAGCAGTACCATCATGTGTTCCACATGATCACTCATGTTGGGAACCCTTTTTGGCTGAAACTGTTTATTTGTTATATCCTTGGAGAGGTAAGGCCAGGCAGCTCACCTTATGCTGACTCTTGGATAGTCCTCAGCTACTGAGCGTTTCTGAGGTAACCTGAGCACTTCCATTTTAATCAGCTCCTGTTGCTGGATGCTTGCAGGACTCCTATCACCATGTCAAAGATGAAAGAAATAATTCTTCGGTAGCTTATCAGCACAACAGCATTTTATCTAACATGAAGAAATATGCAAATCTAAACAAAATTAATAATTAAGAGTGCTATCTTTGCTTTAGATACTTAATCATTCTTGAGTGTACTTAGGCCTCCCCTTGGGCTTGCAAAGCAGTTCAGCATCTTTCTGCTTGCACACTTATTCTTACCCCAGCTTGTAGCAGTTCTTGCCTCCTCTGCTAGTCCATCAGGGTAACATGGCCCTCCGTGCAGGGCAGTCTGAGCATTTTGTTTTTCTCCTCTGCTGAAGGCTGAAATGTTTGCAAGAAGCTTCAGCCAGAGAAGATGGGGGCTCCCTGCCAGACTCACATACAAATTAATAGCTGTTAGTTATAATCTAGCATCTTCTGTTTATCTCCATCCCATGGTATCTCATGGAATACGGAAGATAGGAAACCAATAAAAAGGGCAATTAGGCTTACCTTCAAAACGGAGTGTTTTGTCTTACAAAGGCAGATACTTGTACCTTCTTTGTGCAGCTAGCTTTACAGATTTTTTTTTATTTGATTGTTGTGACTGCTTGAATTACAGAATTCAGCTGGTCAAATGACCTGCTCAGGAAGGATCAGCTAGAGAGGCTGCCCAGGACAGTGTCCAGTCATGTTTTGAATACTTCCACAAACTGTGACTCTGTAGACTTTCTGGGACACCCGTTCCAGTGTGTGACCATCATCACTGTAAGAGGTGTTTGCTTATGTCCAGATGGAATTTTCTGGGTTTTAATTTGTGCCCATTGACTCTCCTGCTGTCAGTGGGCACTTCTGAAGAGTCTTATTCCTTCACCCTTCTCTCCTGTGAGGTATTTATACATGTGGATGAGATCTCCCTGCACCTTCTTCCCTCCAGACTGAACAGGCTCAGCTCTGTCAGCGTCTCCTCACATGAGAGATGCTCCAGTCCGTCCATGATTTCTGTAGCCTAGTGCTGGACTTGCCCAGGTATGTCCATGACTGTCCTATACTGGTGAGCCCAGGACTGGACCCAGCACCCAGCTGTGTCTCACCAGCACACAGAGAAAGTATTTCTCACCAGACGGAGAGAAAATATTACCACCCTTGACCTGTTGGCAGTGCTTTCCCTAGTGGAGCCAAGGGTGCTGTTGACTGCCTTTGCTGCAAAGGCACATTGTTAGCTCAGCTTTCAGTTGCATTGTTCTTTACACAGTCATTAGAAAGGAGAAAATTTTTTCCTGGGAAACATTTCCAAGCAGCTGATATTGGTGAAGTGTGATACATCACTCTCCAGTGAGGCCTCCTTTCTTCTTTGGTTGAGATGAGTATTTTTACTGATATTTCCAACATCAAACTGAATTCAGAAACTGTAGGTAGAACACCCCACACTGCCAGAGTGAGCAGCAGCTAAGTAGAGTAGAAAATGTGGGTTATGGGCAGATAAGGGCAGATTTGTTTAAATAGGCAGAAATGGTATTTTAGATAGCACTGTTAATTTCTGTCAGGAAGTAGAGAAAGAGAGAAATTAAGTAGCTGTTTCCCCCTGTATCACTTAAACTTTCAAAGCCAGAACTGGTTACCACTTGAGTTTACAAACTTCCATGTAGCACTTATAAGTTATGTCACTATAACAGCTGTGGAACCTGAGCTATGTAAAAGATACGTGCTTCTGGCAAAGAGAAAATGGTATTTTAGGCTACTGAAGATAATTTTATTATCGAGTTTTGGTTCATCTGATTTATCTGAATGCCAGTCATAAATGTATATCTATAACCTAAGAAGAAGACTTTTGAAGTCTGAAGTATTTTTCTGAGTGGGTTTATTTAGCATACATGCTGGGGACAACTTCATTCTTGTCATATTTTGGGGATGTTGGTCTTTCTGTTTCTAAAGACAGTGGCTGCACTCCCAGGCTGAGCAGACTTGCAATTTTTATTCTGTCCACACAATATGCTTACAATTAGTGACAGGTATCAAAAACTTGGTATGTTTTTGCTATACATAACTTGGGGTGCAAAGATACCCTTACCAATTTCTCAGAATGGGCAGTTCGATGTCAAAATTTAGTATTTTATTGTGATGCACTCAGACTTTGAAGCAGTAGATGTCACGACTGCTTCATTTCAGACGTGTTCCAATGGTTCCAAAGTACAGAGAGCAGGCAGCACTCTCTAGCTTCACTGGTAGAATTTCTAGCTACTCAAAAATTGAAGAACAGGTCTCCCTTTAAAAACTAATGCTCTTTGTAGGTAGCATATTTTAAATAATGGAAGTTTTCTGATCCATTTTTTAAATTATTTTTGAAAATCTGAAATTTAATCCTTGTGTTTGTTTTGTGGTAAATGTTAGGTTTTGCAACAATTTATTTCTGCATGCCATATTTAGTTCTTTTAATTAGAATCTAGTCAAGACGCTCATTGCAGGCAAAATTCTTGTTTCTCATCTCCATGATATTCTCCAGTGATGCCCTGTTCTTCAGACAGCATATTCTTGGGATTCCCTACAAAGTGTACAACCAAGACATGAATATTTAAATATAAGTGTGATTCCAGAGCCAGATAAATCTGTTGTGACTATGCATTTCCATGCTTAATGGCTTCAGCTTCATTTTGAGTGTATTCCTAACTCTGAATTTCCTTGTTGGAAATATGAAGAACATTAATAATTTGTAAACCTATACAGATCAGGGAATAATAGTAGATATGAGGGACTTCCTGCTGAAACTGAAAGTGGATGATTTCCTTTAGAACAGTTTGCATATGGCAGATGACTTTATCCTCCACAGGTTAGTTGGCTAAATAGAGAGGAATCCATGCATCCTTTGCGTTATGCTTCTTGGACATGCTGAAAAACAGATCAGCCGAAATTTATTGCAGTTGGAGTTGTATGTGTCCAGTACCCCACACTGCCTGGACCCAGAGACACTAATGTAAAATCCTGACCCCATCAGAATCAGTGGGATAGCTCCCAGTATCATCAATAGGGTGAGGTTTGCACTTCTTCCGTCTTGGAATTTTCATTTTCATGAATACTGGAAAATTCAGTTAAGATGATGCCATCTTCGGAGCCAGTGAGAATTTTGTTTAATCAGGCAGGATCTGTTCTGTTACAAATCAGTTGTCTTCTGGTGTCATTACATTCAACAGAATGTATGGCACTCTTCTTCAAGATTTGGTGGCTAATGACACAGGAGTAATTTACGTGTGAAAGAAGATGGAAAAGGCAACAAATTCCTCAGGAACAAACAACTTAATGCTTTACTTAAATAAAAAAACAAAACAAGGCAAAACAAAAACAAAACAAAACAAAAAAAAACCTCACCTAAAAGTATCAAAAGCAGAGTCTGACACATAAGAGTAACTTAAATTACTTTCTTCTCATGTATGTATTAAAAACATGCCACTGATCACTTCCTTAAAATCTTTGATCTTTAACCCTATGACTTAAAACCCTATAGATACTCTAACAGATTTCCTTTTGTCACTACAGTAAGATTTGCTAGACAGTATGGACTGGAAGAACAGTGAGATTTTGGTCTTCACTTTAATATTGCATTAAGAGCAAAGTAATAGGCAGATCGTGCTTTTGGCTGTTATGACTATCCTGAGCTGCCCAGAACTCTACTGATATGATTGCATAAATTTTTAATTATATTTCTATTCACATTCCAATTCGATAAAATTGCAGTAAACTAATTAGAATAAAAGCAGACAACTTTAATAAGATTATTATAAGGACAAAAACACCTACAATAAGAAACAGAGTAAGGACACATGAGGAGAGAGAACGGGAATAGAAGATTTGAGATTTAAAGACAAGATCAAAGGTAACCACATGTGGTTTTAGAGCTCAGATGCACAAAGTATTACATAATTTAGTTACTCCCAGTGTACTGCCTACTGGTCAAGTACCTGAAAGTCTTCATTCACATGGTTTTCTTTGCTTGCTTAGGACAGTTAATAAAGCAGTACTGGTAGTAGCATAATCCAAGCAGATGTAATTCTAAAATGCATGCAACTATTACTTTTTATGATGTTACTCAGATCAGGAAGAAGTTGCTTTTTATTTTCCACTGCAGCAGCTAAGGGACAAAGCCTGTGTTTTGCAAGAACTGGCAGCTTGAAGGTCCACAGGTAAAAATGTAGTCTACAACATTTAATTTTAAACTGCATAGGAGAAAGTCTTTTGCTTTTTAAAGCAGCATTTCTTTTCTCTCCTCTTTCTTCTGCAGTCATAATACATAAGAAGTCCAGCAGCAGTCCCAGTCTATCTCAAATGGAGTATAAGTACTCTATGAGAAGGTTAAGAAGTTTATGGAGTTCATAAAAGGTGGCAATCAAAATTAAGATGAGGTTCTCCACAAGAAAATGAATTCAAAAGAAAATCCTTTCTTTTAAATGCCTGATACCCTTCAGTTTGTGGGATTATTTGTGTTTTGCCTCAAATAGTCTATGTTCAAGGCCATTATCATAGAATCAACTATGTTGAAATGACTTTTAAGATCATCAAGTCCAACTGTGACCCTGGCACTGCCAAGTCCACCACTAAACCATGTCACTAAGGACCTCATCTATATGGTTTTTTTTTGACATTTCCAGGATGTTGTTTCCACCACTTCCCTAGGCATTCTGTTCCAATGCTTGATCACCCTTTCAATGAAGAAATTTTTCCTAATATCCAATCTAAACCTCCCCTAGCGCAGCTTGAGGCTGTTACCTCTTGTCCTATCTCTTGTTTCTTGGGAGAAGAGATCAGCCACCTGCTCCATCCATTTTCCTTTCAGGTAGTTATAGAGAGCAATAACGTCCCTCTCTGAGCTTCACTTCTTCACGCTAGAAAACCCCAGATCCCTCCCTATTAGCAATCTGCTGGAGGTTGGGATTCTCATTTTATACCTGTAATGTTAATCTCTACTAGATCTTTCACAAATTTTTGGCACGGAGAGTTCTTTGTTCCTAATAACATCACTGATGAAACCAAATCATGCTTTAATTCCAATTTAGATTGGATAGCCACTACAACTAATCTAGGAAGGCTTTTGATGTGGCTTATTTTTTTATTTATGGATGAGTCTCTGATCATCTAATTGAATTTTCTCAAGACCTTGACAGCTAGAAGAAACAGTAAAGATTAGGGAAAGACAAGCTAATCCTTCTTGACGTTATAATTTGAATTCCTCTATGTTCTTTAGTCTAACTCCTTGGCCTTCTTTTAAAAAAATGCAATTAAGAAAGAGGAGATTCTTTTAAGCCTGATGACAATAGAAAGTATAAATCAGAGATCATGTCAAAAAGATTCAGAGGGGAAGAGTGGATCACCAAATTAATGTCCTTAACTATCAGGAACTTGCTGACTTTCAGAATTATGTATGCATATTATGTATGAATGCAACCTCTTACACAAAAATTCTCTTCTGTTTCCAATAGTTTGTTAGGCTTCATATCTGCAATCTTTTTGATAATTATTTGCTGGCTTTTAAGTTGCAGTTCTTGGCTGCATGCTCGTTTTCAATTTCTTTATCAGTTTTGAGGTCTTACTCTCTCATTTCACTTCTCCCTTACATCGTACATATTCAACCTTTTTTTAGGTTCAATTTATGGGCATTAAAACTCAGGAAAAATATGTGCTCTCCTAGAATGCCTCACAAGACCTTTTAAGCTGAGCTCCCACTGATGCTCATACAGAATTATGCCTTGCGGCTTCATGATTGTGGAAGTCAAACACAAGGAAGGTCAAGTAAATGCGGTGGTGTATTTGCACTGAAAGTTCAGGGATTGTCTTCAGTAATTTCTTTTTAGCAGTTTTGCTTTGAATAAAAGATCTGTCAAGTTTGAAGCTGTTTAATTACCTTGGAGAATTTTTTTGTGGCATGAATTGTCATACAAATACGTTTTTTATGCAAAGTGAAAATGTTACGCTTATCAAAGAAACCCACGATACATTACTTTGTTTTGAGAGTATGAGTATACATTCTTCATTAAGGGGTACATATGTCTAGCAATGCAAGTTACTATTTCTAAAATAGTTCTTTGTCTTATTTTGAGAAACTCTGAGGCAGGATTATTTCTAACGTAATGCGTATCAAAGATCTTTGTAACAAGAAAGCAAAGAGAAATACTGGCAGTGCTCTCCTTCTATGGTAGCATTTTCTGAAGTGCTTAAAAAGCAGAAATAAGTATTTTGTCACAGACTGTACCTACAATACTTAGTGAGTGAATGTTGAAAAACACCTGAGTAATTAGGTATATTATTTCACAGAATGGTAGAATAATATTGGAAGAGACCTTTAAAGGTCATCTAGTCCAGTCCATCCTGCAATGAGCAGGGACATCTTCAGTTAGATTAGGTTGCTCCAAGACCCAACTAGTCTGAATATTTCCAGGGATGGGGCATCTACCACCTCTCTGCGCAACCTATTCCAGTGTCTCACCACCCTCATAGTGAAAAATTTTTCTTTACGTCTACTCTGAATCTAGCCTCTTTTATTTTAAAACAATTACCCCTTGTCCTATTGCAATAGGTCCCACTAAAAATTTTGTTCCCATCTTTTTTATATTCTCCTTCTGAGTACTGAAAGGCTCAAATGAGGCATTCCCTTCTCCAGGCTGAATAATCGCAATTCTCTCAGCCTTTTCTTATATGAGAAGCGTTCCATCCCCCTGATCATTTCTGTGGCTCTCCTAGGGACCCTCTCCAGCATGTCTTTCCTGTACTCAGGACTCCAGAGCAGGATACTGTGCTCTTTGCAGAGTCTTGCTAGAGCAGAGCAGGTGGGCAGAATAACCTCTGTGCCCTGCCAGTCACACTTCTTTTGATGCAGCCCAGGATACAGTTGGCTTTCTGGGCTGTGAGCACACACTGCTGGCTCATGTTCAGTTTCTCATATACAAGTACCCCAAGTCCCTATCTGCAGAACTGCTCTCAATCCCATCATCCCCCAGTCTGTATTGACAGGTTACCCCTGACTCAGGTGCAGGACCTTGCACTTGGCCTTGTTGAACCTCATGCAGTTCCCGTGGGCCCACTTCTTGAGCTTGTCCAGGTCCCTCTGGATAGCATCCCATCCCTTGGGCTTGTCAACAGCACCACTCAGCTTCATGTCATCTGCAAAGCTGCTGATAACACACTCCATCTCAGTGTCTGTGTTATTTATGGTGATATTAAACAGTACTGGTCCCATTATGGAAGACTGGGGGACAGTGACCACTTGTCACCAATCTCCATCCAGACACTGACCCATTGACCACTAGATCTCTGAATGTGACTGTCTAACCAAGCAGTCCATCTGTCAAATTCACGTCTCCAATATAGAGAGAAGGGTGTTGGTGGAGACCATGCCAAAGGCATTACAGAAGTCCAGATAGGTGACAGCTGTAGCTCTTCCAGTGATGTAGTCACTTCGTCAAAGAAGGCCACTAGGTTGGTCAGACAAGACTTGTTGCTGCCAAAACCATACTTTGAGTGTAGTTATGTGATTTGAAATTAAAAATAATGTAGCACTTTTGATTAACATTATTCTTGTTTACTTTGACATGGTGTGATGCCTACATGCTCAGAAGAGAACAGTAGGTAATAAGGCAAATGTTGTAATCCTTCAGGAATGTCAGACAGGATTATCAGGAACTATCTGTTCTTTTCTGGTGTAAAAATATGCAGAACAGAAAAAATAAATTCAATGATTGTCACTGTTAAGGATCAGCTGTTAAGCTGAGTCCTGCATACTTTTTTGTTTCATGTGACCAGCAGGGATGCAGGTACTGGCTGTCAGTCTGGGGACACGTAGCATGTTCATGAAACTGGAATTGTCGAATTTTAGTAGTGTTGGATTTGGGGGTGTTTTTTTCAAGTACTCTTTATCACAGTATTTCAGATTTCCAGTTCCATTTAGAATCAGTTTTTTTAAAAGCTGAGAACATTTTCCAAGGCTGTATTTTTTTCAAAAAGTACTTCAATTCAGCTTCAGCTTACTTAGAGTCATATTGAGAAAAATCTTATTATTTAAAAAATAAATGCCAAAGATCAGATTTTACAGCAGAAGCCAGTAAAATATATTGGAGTCAGACTGTATAAAAGCAGACCTTTCATGTTGCTGAGCAACGCTGACCCAAGTGATCTTGAAAACCACAAAATAATTCATATGAATATGTGCAGCTGATGTTTTCTGGCATCATCATTGTGCATTGCAGTCAGTGAGCTGGTGATTGTCTAAAATGATCTGCTCTGGGTATAGGACTATAAAGGCTTTGAGGAATTGCAATCACCAGCAAGATTAGAGTTTTCCTGGAAATAATTTTGCTAACTGCAAGAATTAACCTAGTTTAATCCTTGGCATGTTGAATTGCTGAAGTGCCCAGAATATGATTATAATCAGCGTCATACACTGTTATGCATCTCTTTATTTCTTTTCATTCTCTGTGGAAGTTCAGTGTCCTTTTTTCTTCCCTGTTTTTCTTTTATCTCTCACTTCAGATGGGAAGCAAACAGATCTAAATCAGATTGCCATTACATCAAGTGCCCTGCCTTTCTGCTGCTGCTTTTATTTGCTGTGGAGATACAGCATAATTCATGATTCTTGTTGGCTTCCTCTGAAACCTCTTATGCTTCATCTATTAAATCAGAGGCCTCATGCTCATAATCATTCTGTTAATTCTCAAGTTTGTTGCTATGGTAGAAACTTCTCAACTTTGTCGTTCTGCACCCCCATCCTTACTCCATGATTTATACAGCCCCTCGCTGGCAGTGTTGTCTCCTGCATGTACTTCCATTTCCCTGATTACTCTTGCACTCCTTTTGGCATATGTTTTCTACTCCTGCCTCATCCTCCAGCGGATGAATCACCCTTGTTCTAGGAAAGTGGACACAAGACACATCAAGGCAAATATCAGTAAGAGCAAGTTGAAGCAAAGGTGCTGACTGTAGAGTCATCAGATACTAAGCCCTAATCAAACAGCACATGTGGTCCCAAATGCTTGTATGCAGGGAGACCATATAGAAGTTACTGGGAGCTCTTCCCAGGTGAGCCATTCAAATCTTTAGGAAAAATATCAAGGTGGTAGGACAATAGCTTCTATTATGTAAAAACAGCTACAAAGATTATTTTGCAACCTTAAGAACATTTTTACAAAAGACCATATGCATTCTACATTATTATAAAGCAATATATTAAAATATATCTCTAAATGACAGCTTCCTTTGCTTTAAGAGAGACTTTGAGTCATATCATATTCTATTGGGCATAATTACGTGCAAGACACTACATTGTATGAGCAAGTGTACATCAGTATTTGTAACTGGTTTTGATAAAGTATGTCTATGAAAGAGTCATTAGAATCCAATCATAATTATTTTTAAAATGTAACTGTGACAATATCCTGTATTTTTTTAGTTGCATGTCATAAAGTGTTCTGTGTCTCTGCAAATGCTGTAAGACATGTTCATTTGGCAGATTCAGGTATCTGGAAATAGGTTAAAAACCAAAGGATCTTTCGAAGTGTCAGATTTGCATACCATTGCAGCATTTTACCATTAAAAACTGATAGCCAGACTTCTATTGAAATTCACCTGTGTGGAAAAATATTGAAAGGTCATGAAGTGTATAGGCTAAAAACAAAGTAATTGAACATCATTTGTACATTTAAGTGCATAATATGATTTACAAGCATGAAGAGAGAATATTTCCAAGGAAAACAGCGCTTCTGGAACTGTTAAGTACCCTTTTTTTAATGTTTACACCTCTCAAAGGTTAGATGCTCAGAAGCTCAGTTGTAAGGCTTTACATAAAATGATGAGTGAAATCATCCACAAATCCCTTATACAAATCATTTACAAATTCCTTCTTGAGCTCAATTTTAATTTTTCCTGTTTTGTAGACCTACTTCAATTAGTGTATTTTATATATATATATATTTATACATATAGCAACATCTAAAGAAAGTAAGCAAGATTATATCGCACAGAAAAATAATAGTAGCCTTAAAGATCTGGAGATCTCTGCATTTCATTATTTTCTCTGCCCTGCTAGAATACAGTAATGCAGTATCATCAGATCTATTTAATTATTTAATTTAGATCTCATGCCACCCAATGCAATAAATAATTTTTTTTTTATTATTTCACAAGTGACCAGAGTTGTTACATTAAAAAAACCCTCTAAAGCAAGTCAGCATCAGCACTGGTTTGTGGAAGCATTATGAACAGTTCCTTAGGCTATATGTTTTGAGATTTTTTTTTATTTCACTTGGATGCATAAATATTTGAGTGCTTGACCTGGGGAATGTTTAAAGAACATAGTTTCCAAAGTTCATGCTGATTAGGTACTGCCAATATTTATTTTATTTCCTAAATGAGGCAACAAATTGGAAGGCTAAATTTTAGATTTCAGTGCTTCTTTAGCAAGTTACTTATCTAAAGCCAACGACTTGTGAAATTTCAGGAAGGGAAGGCACTGCCATTTCTGTAACCTGTCTTTCACTGTGCTGCAGAATTTTTTGCATAATCACTGTTTGAGTTTATGAAGCACATGCAAAAACATGTACATTTCTTGAATGTCTGCTGGTTCCTTATCTTTGTGTCTTTTACTGTGATGTTGTAGAGCTTGGATCATATGGAAACCTAAAATATTATGACACAATGACTGAAGAAGGTAAGAAATATTTTAGAATTGTTTGTATGAGCTTTTTACGCCCCTCTATGTGTTTATTTTTTTTCTTCATTTTTCATAGTCCTATTTTCAGTTTCTCCATTTTTAAAAAACTCTTTTTTGCATGTCTTCATTGATGGTGCAATCAGTTACGGCTCTTTTTTCAGGTTTTTGTTTTCAGCATTTCAGTTTTGCTATTTCTGATAAATAAAATTCAATGCTTTTATTAAGAAACATACATACAAAGTCAAACTTACAAATTACACAGCATAATATAATATAGATTGTAGATGCTTATTTTATGCCCTGTTTTCCAGTGCATTCAAAAAAGTGAATTAACTTATGAAAGTTCAAATCATTCAGTTTGAGAACAATTGTTAAGGGACTTCAGTTTCATGTTTTATTCAAAAGTAATGAACAAACTTTAAAAAATAGACATGACTGTTCCTGGGGTATTAATTGTATGCTTAATTGCCGTGCAAAAATTATACAATTTAAAACCGTGATTCTAGCAATCAAGAAGGAAGTAATTAAGAGCCTGAATCAAGGCTCAGTGAAATCTCAGGAATTTTTTCTGCTGATTCAAAAGCACTGCAGTTTATTACACTAATTCAGGAAAGCAGTTAATTCTGTACCGAATTTCCAACACATGCTTTTAGTCCTAGTCCAGTCAGCATTTCTATAATTTGGAAGTTTTTCTGGACCAAGACCTGATTGTTTAGAGGATCAAAGCTTCTTCTCCAGCTCTCTGATTATAATGCCAGACAGATGGTTTCACAGATAATCAGTTATGGGTCAGAGGATGGAGGTAAGCCTGAGGCCTGTGGAAAAGTTAGCTGCTATTCCTACTTATTTTTGATGTTGGGGGTATAAGGCAAATAATTTAATTCTCTGGTTTTGAAACCACAGTTATTTACTAGTTTAGATTATTCTTGAAGTTGAAAAGGTTTTAAGAAAACCTTTATTATATGACTTACTTGTGATCATTTCTCCGGGGCGTAACAAAAAAGTGGTAACTTCTGACTAACTCCCATTGTGTGTATCTGGTGTTGGTACTCAAATATAACCACAATATTCTGGGGATGGCAGTAGGAGATGGTTCCTTGCACCTTTGTGCCTGATGTTGGAAGATACTGCTTACTTCTGTATAGCAGGCATGAGCTCATTGAGCAGTCCAGTCTCACCATCCTCCTTCACTCAGATCCACCATCTGAGGGCAAATGGTGGTATCTCTGTTGTTTAAATACTCATTTCAAGCACCTGAAATAAGTCATTAAGCCAGGCCAATTAGACACAGCTACCAGAGCTAAAGCTTTTGCAGTATGTTTTATCTCAGTCTTCATTAGAAGCAAGATGTGAAGATCAGTTCTCATTGTAACCAGAATTTGGTATGTTAAGGTTTCCATTTTATTTTTATGCTAAAGTATTAAATTATTTAAAAAATAGTCACTGTGTTAGGAGCCTTCTGATGTTCATAAATACTCCATTGTCAGTTAAATGTAGTTAGTTGTGGGAAAATACCCATACAAGTATGATTCATCCCAGAAGTATTTCAGTCAAAGTGTTCTATGTTTTGAACTTGCAGTCTTTTTGATCTTCAGAAATATAATCATTATCACTATGCATCATGCTTATTTGCATTTTCTGTTTCCCTCTTTCTCTTCCTTCTTTTGACTGGCCTTTTTATACATTTTGTATGGAAAGTTAGTCACAAGAACATGTAAACCCAGTTACAAATATGTGGATTTTTTTCTAATATAGTACATCCTTACCTCCAGGTCTTCAAACCCTGAGTGAAGGTGGATAGTCCTCTGGTGGAGAAGCACAGGCACATCTATTCTTGTTGCAGCCCCAGAACAGAGACAAGAAGTAAAAGTTAGGTTCCAGCACTTAACCTAACAGCCAGAGTGCTATTGTGCTCCATCTTAGAAGCTGATATCTGTTGTTGAATTTGCTCTTATTTGGTCTGAAAGTGACTAAATAAATTGCAGATTAATCAGGCCAAACTGGGAGAGAAAATATAATCTACAGGCAGGAAAAGACCCTCACAGTAATTTGTGCTACCTGATCACCTCAACCTACAGCCTATAATGTGACAAAATTATGTACGATTTCATTTGATGCTTCTGTGGGATTTTAAAGTTGGAGGAGAAAGCACATGAGGTGGATTTCTGAAATTGGTCAGTTGTGACCGACTAGTTGTGTTCCACAACTGGCCACAAGCAGGAATGGTAGATACAGTTCAGATTGCTCAAAAGGTACAGATCTGCCATGTTCAAACTCATGAAAACTTGGCGATAGCTGCATAGATGTAGTAATATGTGCTTGATACTGAAAACTAGATAAATGGTAATGATTTTTTTGAAAAAAAATAGTGAATTTCTGAAGATAAACTATTTTCCAGTCAAATCAAAGGCTTTCCTGACCCAGGGAATCTGTAGTCTACAGTTTAGATTGTTGTCAAAGGATTGTTTTTTAAATACATCCTTGATCAGGAGGAGAATCTCTGCCAGCTGGTGCCAGCTGGAGATGCTCATGAAGATCAAGGCATATCTATGTTATACAATACTAATTTGTTTGCATATATTCAAATAAAACTAATCAGGTTTTAACCTTCTTTGCTGGTCACCTGGCCTTGGTCTCCTGTTCCTTCTACCCCATTCTTTGTAAACTAAAGTGAACTGCAAAATCTGTCTGGGTTCAGTGAATCTAGATTAATTAAGAATTTTCTACAACAGCCTATAATATTTTGGGTCCATGGAATCAAGAATTTTCATTCTCCTAAACTCTTATGGTGCCAGATGGTGTGAAAACTACTCTTAGGTAGTCAAACCCATAGTACAACTTAGGAGTGTTAAAGAAGAAACATAAGCTCCTACTTTCTCCCAGAAATAGGAACAGCAGCATAAAATGCATATGGATTATTTTAGTAATCCCATCTAAAGAGGAGAAAAAAAGGCTTGACAGAAGATCTAAGATGAGAGCTTTGGGAGGTTCTGTAAATTTGAATGACTTAGAAATATCCTGAGCTGGTCATTTTTCCTGTGGCTCTGTGCTTTGCCTTTGCTGAACAAGTTTTGGTTTGTTTTGGAGGACAAAAGCGTCAGGAAAAGGGAGGGAGGAGGTATAGCTCGGCTGGTTTCTTACATCTCACTGTCTTCATGCAGGCTAGAACTACTGTCTTCCTCAGTTTCATGCTTTTCATAGTCAATATTATGTCTTTTGATCATTTCCTGACACTGTGTTTTACCTGCACTGAGTAAATCAAATGGAAGGCCATGGTGTAAAACAGTATAAGCTGAACCATGTATGTGCTGAGAAATACAAATAAACCAAAATACACTTCTATTTCAAATGTTGAAGTTAATTTCCATGACAGTGACTTATAAATGTGGAACAGTCTCTGTTATGAAGCAGTGCAACTTACAGTGTTCAAAGTCAAGGTAAGAAATTCTTCCTAAGGATGAGGAGGAGGCTTTTGGAAATATGAAAAAAATTGAAAACAACTTCAATTAAGCTTATCTCAAACAGTGTGCATCTCTGTGGAGACAGTTTCTTTGTAATTAATAATGGCTCAAGCTTTTTCTATTAAAAAAAAAAAATCATTTCAGTCCATCTCAAACAAAAATAAAGAATATCCTTTCACAATTCTGCATCATTTTAATTCACTTATTTAGTTGCAACTTAAGTTACAAGGTCCTACACCATCCTGGAGACATGGTAGAAATATGAATGGTTCATCATTCAGAAACTGTCTCAGTTACATCATTTGCATTGCTTGCAAAAAATACATTTGTGTATTTGGGGCATCACAAGCCAAATTCTCGAGCATACGTAGCTGATCTGGAGTCTGAAACCTAAAGCAATCCTTTGTCAAGCTGACATACATGTTCTGTGAAAATTATGCAGGCATCTTTCAGTACCTACACGTTTCTGGATAAGCACTTCCTAAGTGCCCACAGTGTTTCAAAAGAAGCTAGGAATAGACTTGATTCTTAGCATTTCAGCTTAAATATTAGGAAACAGGATTTTCATTTTTTCCTGTTTTTTCTTTCTCTTATCTGACATCCCAAGCAATTCCCTTTCTTTCTCTTTTTTCTTTCTTTAACTCTTTCTTTCTTCTTCCCTTTCTTATGAAATCTGACATTGACCCAGTGCACTGAAATAAAGAGGTGACTTGCTATTTAACATTTTGATTTAAGGTTAGAGAATCTTCTGCAGGCAATTTTACTCTAGGTGCCATGTATGAAAGAAGATGGTCTTTGCAATGTATCATGAATGGCTAATTATTTTTTTTTTTGGAACATGATAAGTTACTGAAAAGATAGGGACTGCTAAAAAGACAGTACTGCTTATCAAATCTTTGTGGCATTTTTATTACTTTCCAAGTGGTTGATTGTTGACAAATTAATTCCACTTCCCAGCAAATGATAGTTGCTGTCTCTGTGGGCCGTGTGTATGTTTCTTCACATACAAAAGTGTTGGTGCAGGCTGTTGAAGCTTCCACTTGTGAGAGGGAAGAGAGGATTTCTTTCTTGACTAATCACTTATTTTTTTGTGTCTTTTGCTTTAGCTTGGAAATAGTCACTGTTATCTAACTAACTGAGTTAATTGTGACTTCTGACTGTCACTTCCTGCTGTTAATAAATTTTGTGATTCCACTGAAATATCTTTGTTCTTAAGCCTGTGCTGGTTTTGCTGCAGAACACCAACTGGTTTCAGTGGAATTTTTAAGTGAAGATGGAGAACTGAAACTGCCATGTGTGGTAATTAGTGTTCTTAATTAGAAGTGTACTGTACTATATTCACCAATTACACTATTTTTAAGGTTTAAAAAAGACTTACAGGGCAATAGCAATGAGGGTAACAATAAAGAAAGGCGGATGTATCATCTTTCTACCCTGCACAAACTGTCATAAGCTGTCCAAAGAGTCCTTACATAGAAAAATAAACCACTGTAGAGAAATTATTAAATTAATTTCACTTAATTTAATAATTAATTGGCAATTTTGGCATGACCTGGCTTGAATGTGTCATTTGAACTCAGTGGTCAATAAAGAGTGAGAGGACCTGGGGCTTGGCTCAGGATGGAATGAGTTGCTGTGGAAACAGTCTAGACGAAGAGCTGCATGGTGAATCTCATAGGAGACAAAAAGTACCTGTCAGATTGAAAAGAAATTTTACTTTTGAGAAGCTGTATTAAAATCATGTGCTCTGGAGATTTCTTCTTCCCCTCTGAAGTATCTGTAGAAATCACATGCACATAGTTAAGTCCAAAGTGACACAGCTGACCACAGTCACCATCAAGCTTACATATGCGCTCATCTGAAATTCTGTGTTATGATACTAATTGAGACCTGAAACTATTTTGGTTTGTTTATAGCAGCCTGATTCACCTGTATTCACAGAATCATAGAATAAAATCATAGAAGAGTTAGGGTTGGAAAAGACCTTAAGATCATCTAGTTCCAGCCGCCCTGCCATGGGCAGGGACACCTTACACTAAATCATGTCTCCCAAGGCTCTGCCCAACCCGGCCTTGAACACCGCCAGTGATGGAGCATTCACAACTTCCCTGGGCAACCCATTCCAGTGCCTCACCACC
>JAOEHY010025447.1:0-19779 GCA_025447955.1 Psilopsiagon aurifrons
AGGAGCAGAGGGAAGAAAAAGGGGGAAGTGAGTGAACAAACTGTGTGGCTGATTTATGGCTTAAACCACGACACACAGCTCACTCCCAGCTCTATTTTTATATAGCACACAATTCAGCTTTAAAATTAATCTCCTAGGTATTAATATGGGTGTTTTATTCTTAGTACCAAATGTATTTACTGTCCTTATATGTATGTACACAAGCTCTTACCACATCTAATGCGTGGTAACCCATGTGTGGTAATCTAATGGAACTGTAGCAAGCTATAGCTTGTAAATCAGCATCACAAAAAGTATCTTCAGGTAAATGTCTCTAAGCTTCTTGATACCTAACTGAAGAAAGCCAATCATGGAAGAATTAGAAAGTGGATATATTCTAATCCTAAAAAGTTTGAAATTACTTGGCTATTGCTGTGCAATTCTTGATCATTATAGTAATTAAAAGAAAAAAGCAGTGTTTCTGTATGTTTTAGCATTTCTTTTTGCTGTGCAGCTGAATTGTTGAGTGAGTTTGGTTTCATTTCATTGAGTCTACTTTTTTATTTTTAAATATTGTCCTTGAAATAATGAACAAGTGAAACCAGTGTACTTTCATGGAACCAGAGTTTAATATAGTTTTGCTTTCTCTCTAAAGTCTCTGTTCCGCTGATTTGAGTTACAGGATTTTCTGCCTTTGAAATTAGTGAGAATAGGATATATAGGACTATAGTGTAGCAAAGACCAGTTAAGCAATTTTGCATATAGCAGTCACTGTTCAGTTTAATTTCTTTACTGTTTTAAAGTGGTAGGTGCATGGAGTACTGTAATACTTGGGCAGATTTTATGCAGGTTAGGAAAAGGAGGTGCAGTGTTTGCTTTGCCATCTTTGTTTGCTTGTCTTTGAAGTTCAATTATAACCCTGGTGTTGTTATAATATATAGTAGCAGATTTTGATGTAAAAAAGTAAAAAGAAGGTACTGGTTAAAATTTTATCTTGGCACTGTGGCTAAGTCTGTTCTTCAGAATCCTCTTGCATTTCCTGGTGAGGAGACTGTGTTTAAATGACCAGATTACATCAATCTTTTTTTCAGTCTTCATTCATCTTTGACTATGGTTGAAACTATATAAAAATTAATTTGCTAAAAAAAAAAATCAACTAAGATTCTTTATTGGTACGCTTAAAAATGAGTTCATGTGGATGAAGCTAGTGCCTGCCATTGGTGCCGAACTTCAGGAAAGCTGTATCTTTTTTATTGATGTTTAAGAGGTTTCTGTTTATTCAAAGGTATTTGTTTGAAAGCCCTCACACACCTTAATATTGGTGTAATATTATGTAGAAATCTCTGTATAATTTATAGCTGCAGTTAGCATTATGCAGCACTGTAATGGCACTAGTATTTATACTTGACAGGAGATGTAATTTAGATGCTTCCCAGCCTTTTTGAATAGCTTGTAGGTGTTACCTGTTCTGTTACTTGACTATATTAAATGCCTTTGGTTTTACCTTAATGTACCTTTAATAAACTTAAAAACCTCATTGAGCAACAAAAAAAAATAAAAAAAAAAGAAAGAAAAAAAAAATCACCAGGAATATAACTTTAGTGGAAATTGAAATATTAATATTGGTGATAGAGGGTTAATAGAATGTCAGGAAAAAGTACCATCTGGAGGATGAAAATGCTTTATTTGCAAGTTCTAAATTGAGAGTAATTTCAAGGTGTTTTAAAAGCTGAAATGAGTCTCAAAATACTGGGGAATATGCATCCTAAAAATGCAGTATGCAACTTAGCCTTTGGTGTTACATGTAAACAGAAAATCCAAAGCACTTTCTTAAATAATGATAATGAAACAAAGCACAGAAATTTAATCTCCTTTAGAAGTCCCAAAGGGAATAAAAGGCAGATGACTTTGTGGAGAGCATTCTGGTGTGCAAGGAGAGGAGACATTTCTCATCTTTCTGTTAAAGAGTAGTCTTTATTTACTCACATGTAGTAAGTTTTGATATTCCTTTTCCTTATTTTCTTGAGCCAAGGATGTTTGAATATGCCTGCCCTTTTCCACAGAATGGGACATTAGTTGAGTGCAGGTATTTCTAGATTAGCTGGATTCTCACTGTGTATCAATACATAAGTGGTATTTTCAAAGTTTCTCTTAAAGCTCCCCTTAGACTGAAAAAGAGGGAACTATTTTCCTTCCACACTTCCAGAAACAGCTCACTTAATGATAGCACTAAAGCTTTGTCTGTTCTGTGGCTTGATCTTGAACTGAACTTGTTTCTGTTTTCTTGTCAGAAATGAATGTTGTGATGGTTAGGTTTATCAGCTGTGAATGAGGATGGGATCTCTTTTGGAGAACTGAGATGTAGAAGACTTAAGGTAATCTCTATTCTGAATACGGATGGAATTTTTTGCCCATTGGATTTCTTGAGTTCAGTTGATCGGATATTGAATAGAGCAGATTCTGGAGTCCTGTTAAGTATTATGGTTGTAACCCTTTGTGCTTTCAGACTTATAACTGTATCTACAAGTGCCAGATGTATGGAAATCAAGTAATACTGATAGTCGTCTTGTGTGTGTATATATATAAACACGTTGTTATGCTAAACTTAGACTATGTACTCAAAGTAGTAAAAATAATCAAGATCCCAAAAAAATAACTAAAAAATGATTTTTTTTATCATAACTCTCAGATAAACAAAGATGTCTGTGTTGCTGATTTAAAAATTTATCTGAAGTTTTCAGTGTCCAGAACTTTTCGCAGATGATTATACTGTGTTTAATCATTGCTTGTAACTACCATGCCATAAATCAAGCCGGTACAAATAGAGCCCTTGAAGTGTTAGTCATTCCAGTCCCATTCTTAATGAGTAACCATTGACGTTTCAGTAAACATCATTGTGTTGGATACTAAATGTGCTTTCTCTGTTATTATCAGATGGAGACAAGTTATCATGTTTAAAAGAAATTACTGAAGGTCAAATACAGAAATGATACAAGAGAAATACGTATTGCCCACTCCTCCTTCACATGGGCTTTTGTTTGTAGAGAAGGACATTAAATCTTTCTAGTGTTCTTAAAAAACAAAAGCTGTGAGCAAGTGTTTCCAAGCTTTTATTTTGTTATAACAGTTGCTGTCAATGTGCAGGGTATTTACAGGATGAGCTAATACCTAAGGATAATGCTCAAGAATATAGCCAGAGATGTCTAGCACCTTCATTGGAGCTTAAAAATGTTAAACCATTTCTGCATAACTAATGTGGTACTAATATGTTACAGCGACAAAGTGATAGTGTTTGAAGTATAAGGAGTTCTAGCACAATTTGATGGTTGACTTCACACCAGACCATGAGAAGCAGCAGTAAATAAAACCCATGACTCTTCATATTTTAGTAATGTTTTTACCTTATTGATTAGCAATGCATTGTAAATAAGAGTCGCACATTTTAAGTTAGCAGATCTTTTTCTTTGCTCATCACCTTGCTGATCAGTGGTCCAATTTAGGAATAATAAAATATATCTCTGACATCTCTTTTGAGATAGATTGCTTAAATAGTGTGTGTTCAGCTTTTTTGGTTTGCTTTGCCGTTTTAACAGTGGGGATTACCACACCCCTGAGGGGTAGGTGTAGAGCTGTAGATCAAATCACAAATGCAGTGTAAATGCATCAAAGCATTCTGCAAGCATAAGCACCATATCAGTTAAAAATATTGCATGAAAGAATAGTAAGGATTTGGCTTCTACTTCTAAATAATGGTATTGAGAGACGCATCTTTGGTATGACGGTGCCTGGCTATTGTACCAGGGTACCCTTAGTAGCTGTCTTCCTTTCCAGATAAAACTGAAGTTTTGTTTGTTTGTAAATTGTATTCTATGTCTGCGCTTTTCTACATGTGAAAATGAATAGCTTTTTGGAGGAATTTAAAATCAAGGCTGAATGCTTAGGACACATACCTCTTAAAGTTACCCAAAACTGGCTACACACTCAAAAGGAAAAACCTTACCATGTAGCACTCCCTTATTGCATGTTGTAATACAGTATGAGAAAACTACTGTGGCCCTTCCTCCTAAGAATTTGATTATTTTTTAAAAAGGAGAGGGAAATAATAGGTGAGATTGAAGGAGTGAAAATCATGGAATGTAATCGAAGGGAGAGTGTTACTGTTGGGTGTCTGTGTGCAGAGACCACTACCTGTTTCTTCTAATGTGATAGTATGCTGCTAGAGAAAAGCTGCGGGTTCAAGACTTCAGGTTGTGCATCATTTAGGGAAGATCCAGGGAGAAAGAGATGAGAAATAAATCTGAAGGGAAGGCAACCAGCTGTATTTGTAGAGCTGTGCAAAACTGAGTATGCTCAAGCAGTTTGGAAATGCTACAGGAGGAAAAGCAGAGGTGAGGTAGAGCAGGAGGATGTAGCAGCGTGACTGCAGCAGTAGAAGAGGCATGGGGGCTTTGGTGCGGTGTTGCAGATAGGCTGCAGCAGGCAGATACGTGCTGCCTGCTGATGTCACCTGATAGAAAAGTGCTTTTGGCAGGTCTGTACAATTCCAAATTTGCCTTGACTGATGCAATCAAACACCGAACTTCTTGTTTAAGTATTTGTAGTGACTTGTACATGTTCTTCCACTACCTCTGAGCTTGCGTTAGATTATAGCAAGGTCCTCTATAATTAACTTTTTTTACATTTTCTGTTTATGTGAAATCTCATGGGAAGATTCATGGCAACAGGGGCAGCAAAAAAAATGAACTTGACAGCTTTTCTGGAACTAACATTGGCTCATGATATCCATTGATAAATCAGCTGTGAATCCCTCCAGCTTGAAATTGTTCTTGCCTTTGCCATCTTCATTAGATGGTTTCACTTTGTCTTGGATTTTCCACTTGCATTTGGTGTCCCTGATTCTTGTAGTTTTTAAACAATGTCTTTGTTCTGAGAAATGCCAGGAAACTGGAGGGCAAAGGGGGGAGTGGAGGGTTTGGGAGTGTTTCTTCTTTTGTTCACTGGAACATCATCAGTGTATGTGTACATGTGTGCTCATAAGTATTTTGTAAAGAAACTTGTAATAACTTCAGATGTGGGAGGTACTTAGGAAAGTATTTCCAGTTTTCCACCAGAAAAGGAAGCAATCTCCTTGGGCTGAAAAGAAAGGGCACTGCTGGCTCACCTGTGTGCTCTGTGGTTCAGTTTGTCTTCTGTAGAACAAGGCTTGAGATTTCCCGAGTCTCTTTCTTCTCTCCTTTTAGAGTGAAAACTGTAAAGCTATGTTGGATACCTTATCCATCCTAACCTTGATGCCTGAGGTTATGGTGAAATCTAGGGGGAAATTATGTCTTGGTGTTTTGGTTTTTTTTAATGAAATCTGTGGAGCAGCTCACGGTTTATGTGAAGAGCATGAGAGAGCTGAAGGAGGACAGCAAATCTGTTACCAGCTTTCTGCAATATTATTTGAACATGAGTTCATGACTGAATGATGATAGGCCTCAGAAAAAATGTATTAATGGGAATCTCATGAGTGATAAAGTTTGAAATAAATTAGAAGTGGAAATGAGGGATTTTTCAAATAGAGCTACTCTCTAGTAAATCTGTTTATCTACTATAAACTGATACCCAGAAATAACTTAAATACTAATTTCCTACACTGAGGATGAATGAGCTTAATTCAAGGCTATCATGCCCAGAATTTGCAGACAGCTCATTGTAATTAAGAAATAAACCTCCAAGTTGTTCTCTCAATTTTTTTCTGATGCTTTGCCTGGGGGTCACAAATGTGTTCTTGATGCCTGCTGTCTACAGGCACTAAAAGACTTAAATAGCACTGTGCCTATTAACAGAAGTTGTTTGTTTGCATTTGTGGAAAATTCCCCTCCAAAGCTGATTTAGTGTTCCAGCACAAAAGGGCTGTGGGATTACAAAACTGTTAATAGATGAGAAGACAACTATATGTACCATGAAGGTGATTACGACCACAGGAAACTTGTATCAAAATTACTTTAGGACATAATTGTGTAGTATGGAAACTTTTAAAAGGTTATTTCCTTAAACTGTTAGTAAAACTTCTGCTATGGTTTCAGCTCCTAGGGACAAAAACTGAAGTATGGTATGTGCTTTGTCTGCAGAATAAAACAGGAGCTCTTCTTCTAATTGTTACCCTGGGAGTTGAGCATCCTGTTACATTTGAGTAAAAATGCATGGTTCATTACAGGGAGAAAAACAGAACTGTCTCTACCATAGTGATTCAAACAGAGCTCCTTGTAAGTACTACTTATTAAGAGCTGTGACCATTTAAATTAATTACTATTTTAGCCCTTATAAATGTTTTGATGATTTTCCTAATGCTGGACGAGATATGTATAATAAAAAAGAAGGGCAGAAAAG
This sequence comes from Psilopsiagon aurifrons, assembly GCA_025447955.1. Taxonomy (NCBI): domain Eukaryota; kingdom Metazoa; phylum Chordata; class Aves; order Psittaciformes; family Psittacidae; genus Psilopsiagon; species Psilopsiagon aurifrons. The sequence goes on from JAOEHY010025447.1 coordinate 6,352, forward strand.
GACACAGTTTCAGATGATGTTTCTGGGGAAGCGTACAGCTACAGTTGGGCAGCAGATGAGCTGTATGGGCCTAAGGGATGATGATAACAGAATTAGTAGAAATAAAGATTTGTTATTTCCTGCTTGCTTAAATAACTCATCTGTTTGGGGGAATATGTAAACAATACTCCCTGAGGTGCAGTTCATTGTGTCCAGTTTCTGAGCATTCCCAGATTATATTCAAATTCACTTTTACCCTTCTGGTAAACACAGTTAATGGGGAAATAAAATAGCACTGCTTTATCTTCCTCTGCTTCTTGGTCTTAGAAGTCTGTGATAGATGTTCCTCTTGCCTCTGTAGGCACATTGCCCTCTATCCAGTGTGCAGGACTAATCTTCCATTTTGGGTATATGCTTCTTCTCTCCAGTTCTTCTCTCTCCTCATGTGCCAACCAGTACTGTTTGGGAGGATGCTTAAGTACTCGTAAGGATAGGTAGCAGTGGCAGGGTAAGTAGGTCTAAATACAGTGTCAGCGGGCAGATTTTTCTAGCAGAACAGAAGCAGATTCTGAAGTTGCTGTACTGAAAGCACCAATCAGGTGCCTGTTGCATGTTGATACATAGGCAGCTGGGCACTGCTTAGGTTTTTATCCTTCTAGGTTTTCAAAGCAGTAAAGCTTACTTAAAGCTATGCTCAGTCCATTTTTTATTTTTTTTTTTTTTTTATATTATGTGGGACCTGTGTTTATAAACAGAGCAAAAGAAACATAAATGCTCTTTAGAAGTTTTATGTTCTTGGGGCAACTTGTCAACCTTCCAAGGAATTGCAGGTGGAGTTATTTTTAGAACCAGAGATCTGCATTGCCAAGTAGGCATCCAGTCCTGCGTTTTTTTAGTTATGACTAAAAGTCTAAAGAGAGCTCTTTTAACTCTCTCTTCTGACATTTCCTGGACAGCTTAGATGAAATTCTTTGCTCCAGGTGAACAGTTTAACAGTTTTACATGAGTAAGGGGATAATATGAGAGTCAGATGTAGGGTTTTCCATATCAGATCAAAAAATAAAATAGGTGACTTAGTTCAGCTTCTGGACCACAGTTATCCCAGCAGCCATGACAGAAACTCACAAACAAGAAACGTTTTGACTTGGATACTTTTGAATTGGGCATAGAAATTGTGGCAGGCCCAGGAGAGCTCAGTTTAGTGTACAAGTCCTGTTGTTAATAAACCTGACCTGAACAAGCATAGATTTATAAAGTACAAATACATATATTTGGAGAATGTATCTCTAAATAAGCGAGCATTTAATTAAATGACAAACCTAAGGATTGATATCATCAGCTAAAGAATATAATTCTCATAGGGATGAGTGCTTTTCAGTGAATGGTGTTCAAGATGGCAATTGTCAATTTGATTCTGGATACTGTAGATTTGCTGGAATTTTATCTCACTGAAAAATTAATTAAAATCAGTTCATTCCTCCTTTGCAGTCAGATAGACAAAAGAATTTCAAAGGATGTCAGATAAAAATTCTTTCCATAGTAAATGGTTCTAAGCTGTTTGTAGAATGAACGAAAGGAACTTGGCAACAAGTGGCTCTGAATGTGTTTAAAAAAAAAACCAAAAAAGACATGGGGTTTGGTTGCTGCAAAACAATTTTACCATTTCTTCAAGTTGCCTTATAGGACTGAGGCCATAATTTATAATGATAAGGTGACTGACTGGGATTTAAAGCCTCTTTTCTGAATGATTTTTGAATGCAAGTCTTATCTGCATAGTGCTTGAGGCTATGGAGTTTCAGCCTGTTATTCTTAAGCATATAAGAATGTTGATATACTTCTCAGGTTTGGATAAGAGTTAAAAATAAGGATCTGTAGCCTTCAGCCACAGAATAGCAATTGTATCTGGTGCGCTTGTTACACAAATAGCCATTAATTTTGCAGGCCTGAGTACCGCATTGGTTTACTATGCAGTGAGCAGCTTATTGCATCTCACAGGTCTCACATCTGTGTAAATAAAAAATAAAAAAGACATTGAATTAACTGTCAATAGAAATATGCAAGAGAACTTTATGTTTTGAGGGCCACTGATACAGCTCCTACTATTTTTCTTCAGCACCTAATATTTTGCAGGTTAAGGAGAAAATACTTGCTGTGCCAAAGCTTTAACTTTTGTTACTTAATATCTAGTTTTTCAGCCGAGGGAGTATCCAGTGGGAAGTGCTGGTTGCCTACCTGTGCCATCATCAGCAGAATTTTCTGTTGTGTCCTGACGTATTATTTTGCCTGCTTATACAAGTATTCATGTAGTTAATTTTAAAGGATGAATTGCTAATTCCTTTGTTTTATGTCTTGTTGGGATTTGCAGTTCTGAGATTTGCCCATCTACTTTGGCGTTGCATTTGCAATAAATATTCCATTATTTGTAATTTGTCTCTTCTGGCACTACTGTTAGTATTTGCAAATCTTGTAGATGGGATTCCTTTTTCATTGCTGCTTATTGGAGAGCTGGGTTGCTTTATTAGCAGTAATAGTCTGTCTTTCCATCTGTGACAACTTTTCTTTGATAAGCTCAATGTTCTTTATAAAAGCTAAAGAGTTGTTGGAGTGCTCAGAATTTGAATTGGATGTCAGCAATAGTGTGATGGGCAATTTACTTATGGAAGGGTTGAGACATCAAGAGGTTAATGGGAATTAGGCACCTCTGGACCTTAAAAATAAGCTTTGTAAATGTCTTGTTTAAGAATTTCAGAGAAGCCTGGGAAAGGCTTCAACTAAAACTCTTATCTTTTAGTCATGAGCTAACCTTCCTGTTAACAGAAAGCTTTCCCAGTGGAAGACCAGGGAGGTCTGTAAAACTTTTCTTGTTTGTTTTTTTTAATCTCATACGTAAAGAGGTATTTCAGTGTTAAAGTATGCCCATAGGCACTGAGTAAACTGCTATTAAGTAGTGAAAATTAGTGATTGTAAAGTGAAACTGTGTGTACTTTCATATACTCAATGTGAGTAGTATAGCCAGCATTGGTACTGAATTGAGTGCATTATTACTGTGAAATGATTGATATGTTGCTTTTATAACAACATAACAGCTGAAGTGATTTTTCAGCATCATTTGGAAATGGATAGAGACTTTATGTTCAGTTGTCATAATATTCCACTTTAAAATAAATGTACCACCCAACAGTGATAAATGTAATTTCTACTCTTTTTGAATCAGCTTGGTATTATTTTTATGTATTGCTTGTGCTTTAAGCTCCATCATAAAAATAAACTTTTCCTTGCTTTATACGTTGCCTTTTAATTTGGGCAAACTTTTGTGTGGAACAGTATAATTTTTTGGTTACTAGGTTTTTTATCTATATGAGTGTATCTGAATAATTATTAGTTAATGTATGCAACTAATTATTTGGTATATCCACGGCACATGAGATAATTATACCCATTCCAGGTGAGTTGTCTGTTTTCATGCTCATGGTGGAAACATGATCTTGAATAATTATTCCTTCCACTTTGTGTAATAGTTTTGCCAAGTTTCTGAAGTGAAACTTGGAAAACAAGAAGTGAGAGGTCTTTAGTACTCCAACTTCAGAAGAGTTAGGAATATAGCTAGGCCTGCAATAAACTTATTCAGTCCCAGTTGATCTTTTACGATGTTTCAAATGAAGGGCAAAGTGCTAAAATAAATACTCTCCTCCCCCCTTCTTCTTTGTCACATTGTATTTTATTCCTAGATTTTAATGAAAATACTGGTATTAAACATGAGCGTTTTGCAGTCCTACTTGGTTATACAGTGGTGGTGTTGGGGAAGGAAGAGCTCATGCAGGAATGTGTTCCACCAGTGTCACAAAGTTGGTTTCTTCTGGGGCTGGAGGCACTTGGGACCCTGCTGGGCTTTGGTCTTCTCTGTGTGTGGAACTGAGGAACAGAGGAAGCTCAGCATGGAGAGGAGTGCTGCATGAACTTCTTAGGTTGTTTCTCTCAAGGGTGGACTTTGTGGAGGGTCAGTTGACAAATACGATTTGCTGGCTGACAGGACCAGGGAGCTCCAGTGCTATGGAGTGGTCAGCAGCTAACTGGTAAAGGTTCAGGTTTTAATGGAAAACTTCATAGAATTTGACATTTTGTGGTGTTACACCTCATTTCCTGACAGGACATAGTTTAGTTCCATTCCGCAGAGGCTGGCAGTATTCTAGATTAAAGATGATAAAAAATTCATAGGAGAGGGGATCAAATCTCTGTCTGAAGCCTTTCAGCTATGCAGAAGCTTTATACCCTTTTCTGACTGTTTACTCAGTCCTATAGCTCCCTCAATTTAGTGTATTAGGTTTAAGAGCTTCAGTGAAACTACGACATGCTTTTGGAATGCACGGGCTCCCAGCTGCAGAGCGGGAATGCACAGCTGCTGAGCAGATGATGTGCCAGTTCTGTTACGCTTTTCTTTGTTCTTGCTGGACTGGGGGACAGGGCAGGATGCTCTTCTACTCTGGTGTTTCTTACTCAGAAAATACCAGCCTGAGCATCTGCAGTGTCAGGCTTCAGTGGTTTGCTTTCTCCTGAAGTTTCTGGGAAGTCATTACACTGCATGCGTGTAGCCAGTTGCATTTTGTAAATTGCACAGGGACTGCTTTTCAGATGTAACCTTTATTAAACACGTTTAAAAATATATATTTAAAAATACAAACCAAAAGCCAGGAAATGCATTTTGAAGAAACACATCTGTCTGTCAGAGCATTCACTTATCTGCATATACATGGGTGTTTTATCTAAGGATATTTCATATTTGGCAGGAATTTCACGGTGCTGAATGTGTATATAGGTCAGCGTATATCCTTATGTGCTACATTAGTCTGTTAGTCTTTCTGCTGGGGTATGATGAAAGAAAGGTGGTGTCAGAAACAGATTCATGATTCTATTGAATATTTTTTTTTGAAAAGCATATATTTTATGGCCAGCTGCTTTCAGAGTTGGTAAGATAAAAGTGTCAGAAATTTTCTCTTAACGCATGTTTTCAGGTGGCCCTTCCCACCTGTGAATTGGACCAATTTATCTCTGGAGTATTCGAAAGACTCAAGCTGAATGTGCCATCTTCCATGGGCACTGCTGAAACAGCTAGGTGGCAATGTTCTTCTTGTTTCTTATCATTGCACTAGTCCATGATTAAGATGTTTATTAATAAAGAGTAGTACCTTGTAGATTTCATACAGAGAATGAAGTTAATTAAAGTAGTTTTTCGGAAATAGTGAGCTCATTGAGATTTGAGAAGGAATCTGCCTCTAAAACTACTTCTTGTTACACATACACTAAGAAACTAAGCTAAGAAAAAGCTAAGACTGACATTGTAATAATTTTCCATTCTTTTAAGTAGGTTTTTCATATCTGGTGGTCAATTTATTTATATATTTTGAAATTTTTTTAATGTAGTAAAAATAAGACCTGAAATATTTTCTAGTAAAAATATGCTTATTTCGTCCAGGTTAGTTTTTTGGTTGACTCATAGCTGTGACCTTTAAATTCACATGCCAGTTGGGAGAGGCCTAATAAAAGAATCTGCAGTTCCTCCTGACTTACCTCTCTGTGTCTTTCATTATTGGATTTGTCTGGTTTAAGTCTGGTCTAAAATAGCAAATGAAAAGTGGAAACTCATCTCTCTCAGTTTCATCTTAAAAGACTGAAAAATGTTGCAGTCTTCCTCCAGGTGATGCTGTATTGTCTTTATGTAGCTTTACCACATAGCCTAGCAGATAACTCTTAGCATGAAATGTAGAAGAACAAGTCATTACTGTTTGTTACATGTGGTTTTTGTTCATCTTAATTTCCCACAGGAACCTTACTGGCTTTCATAGCGATCTAAGAAATGGCTGCAAGTGAAGATAGGAGTTGGGTTTGACTCATTTATGCGTGGATGCTGTTCTTTAGTGTAAGGTTTTGTATTCAGAAAGCGTTGCCAGTTTAGGTTTTGGTAAAACCAAGAGCTCTCAAGGCAGTGTACAGCAGTAGTTTTTCTGTTTTCTTGCAGGCATCTCATTTTACCAAAATCTACTTGGTAATGACAGGGCATGGTCTAAATCTGTGTTGGCTTTGAAGGAATATGATGTATAAGGCTCTTATATGTATTTATTCCAGTATAAGGTAATTAGGACAATGTTTTTCATTCATATGTTTCAGACTGTGGTTTCTCATGGAGAACATTTCCTGAAACTATTCTAAACAAGCTTCTGTAGGTGCATAATTTGTCTTTAGGAAAAGAACATTAATGTTAATCTTTTTGTAGTGATCATAAGAGTTTGTTTGAAATCTTCCCTGTTGTCTTCATATTGTAATGATTATACAGAAAGAATGGAAACTGTTTAAAGCAAAGCTGTTTCTCAGTATTCTTGGATTAAAGAACCTTTTTGATTAAAAAAAAAAATCATGTTTTGTATTGTGCATCAGTTACTTAAAATGGTTTGATTATTAAAAAGGAGTGAGGCTTGTGTCTGATAGTTAAAGTTGTTTAGATTTCCAGTTTCTAAGCTTTGAAGCAGAAGAGAAATAAAGCTAGATTTTCAAGTATTGTTTGAACTACAGTGAGAAATCTTTGTGCCTTGTCAGGATGTGAAAACAAGTCCTTGTTCTTGGAGAAGGTACCAACAGGCAGGACTGCTGGAGCTCTGCAGGTGGCTGCTGCTGCCGCCTGCCTCTTACCTGCTCCCTGCAAGGGGAGGAATAGGCATCAAGAGTTGTTACAGTGCTTCTAGGTATTGTTTCCTGATGGTGTTTCATTCTGTGCTACACTGTTTTGTTTGTTAGAAATTTTGAGATACAAACAGCTTTTCTGAGCTTCTCAGAATACATGTGGAAGTCTCCTAGTGCAACAGATCATTATTATTGTTTGCGTCTCTGTAATAACAGCAGATTTTTACTAATTACATGTATTTCTTTCTCTGTCATCTTAAGACACCTGAATCTATATGAATTTCCACGTATCAAAATTTGGCATACGTTGAATCTTTGAAGCAACCTTTATACAACGAAGGTGTCTTTCAGAATAATAGAGTTAATATCTGGGCAGGAAATGTTTATTCTAGTTCTTAGAATGGGTCAAAAAGTTCCATGTTGTACAGCCATGTTTGCTGCCTTACTGTGCCTTCAAAACGGTGGGAAAATTACAGTGCCTCTCTAAGTACATTTTAATATGGTTATATTCAGCACACAAAGCAAAAATACCCTTTGAATGTGATTACATTATTTGAAGTTGAAGATTTAGGTCTTACTTTGGTATTCTTGAAAACTTTTCCCTAGCTGAGAAATCCAAAGGAGGGAAAATTAAATGCCTGTTTTCTTCTCCTTCCACATATTTGGTGGAACAGTCAATCCTATTAAGAAGGAATAGGGATCTGGTTAGCTTATTCTGCTTTTCAGGCTGACAGTCAAAGAACAGAGTATCACAGGGTTTTAAATTACTCAGAAACAAGTTAGAGTGCAAAGCATTTTCTCCAAAATTTGATCTATTATTCCAGTAGGCAAAGAAGAGTCTGTAATTAAACACCATCTAATGACCCTCTAAAGAAAAAGCATATTTTATAATAAAGGTAAATTTTATGTGAGGCCATTAGGTGAATGCATTAATAGTGAATGAGAAGATGCCCTAAGTCCATCTTGTTTCTTCCAGTTTCTTAGTAAGAATGGGAGGAAGGCTGTGTAGAAGTGATGACGTTTACATTTTTATGTTGGCCTGGAAGCATGAAAGGGTTTTTATCAAGAGCCCCAAGGCAAGGGTTTTGATAGAGGACCTACTAAATCAAACCTAAAAATGAGGCGCAAGTGAACTTGTACTCCTGTGACCATAGCGAGAGAATCTGTACGTTCTGTTGTATCAGCAGCATTGCTAAAAATACTAGTGCAGGGAAAGGTAATTCCTCAATCGCTTTCTATAAAAGCAGGGAAAGCTGTGAGCAAATATGGTATTATTATGTCATGACAGAATAATAGCGCTTCCAAAAACGTTTGTCTGATGTTGTCATATCATCAGATTTGTAAACAATGAATGGGCAGAAGATACTTGTATGATAGGAGGCATGGATGTGCTCTCCTTTTTGTTTGTGGCTTTTATAGCAAGACTCTATATAAAATATTAAACACATAAAATGAGGAAATATGAAGAAATTAGTTGAAATCAGGTTTTTGCTTTCTTTTTAAAGGTTTGCACTAAGTCTTAAAGCTTGAAAGCTCAAGCCGCTGAACTCCAGTGTCCAAATAACTTCAGTTAAACTGTAGAAAGTGAAATGTAAAGTTACAGCAGTGAGTTTCCTGTGATTATATATTACTGTAGAAAAAATACACTGCATTTGGTCCTTTTCATATTTGTTCTGTATTTTTTTTGGAGGGGAGAGCTGAGGGGGAGAAAAGAGAGATATTTAGATCAATTTTAGATAAATCAGCTTTACTGCCGGTAATAGTCTGCAGTGTTTGCTACCAGATAATTTTGAAAACTCAACTATATTAAACAGCTAATTATTTTTAAAAGGTTGGTTTTGACACCTTGTGTATGTCAGTACACAATAGTGGGTCATCATTCTATGCAATACTTCTGTGCATGCATAGAAGTGCTAGAGAGGAGAATGTTAAGATGACAGAGTGTGGTTTTCAGTTGGGGGGGTATCGTGTTTGGATTTTTTTTTAAACTTATATTAGGACAGGTACTGGGAAGCTCTAGTACTTACTTTTGCATCTCTTCTCCAACATACTTACTGCATTGCAACATTCTTTGAAACTTAGAGTTGGATAACTCTGTAATCTTTATGTTTGGCAATGTATTTGGTTGCATGTTCTTAGCCATGAATCAGAGCATTATTTCCATCTTCTTCAAATACATATTTTGTTTAATTGTTTTTAGTAATGTTTGGATGTATATAACCTCAGTGGTTTTTGGTTTTGGAAGTCTGTTATTTCTAGAAAGCTTGGAAGATAGGTCTTCATGTATTTTAGGGAGATAAGACATTTGGTTTATTAATATGTAATTGTTGTTATACATCTCCAGCTGTCTGAACGTTTTTACTTGATATATCTGAGTGCTTATGAAAATCAAGAGCTCAGAGAATTAACAAGAGCCTGGCATAGTGTGTACAGGCCATCCTTACAAGCTCTTGATTCTCTTCTGTGCGTGGTCTTCTGCCCAAGCCAACTCTCCCTGTTCCAATTGTAAGCTTCTTTTTGAGCACATACTGCTAATCATCCTGAACTGAGCCAAATTAAATGGTGTATTTTTAATGAGAAAAAGAGTTTGGATTTCTATCCATATGCTTCAATTGATGTCAAATCCTACTTTAAACAGATGCTGACCTCTCTATTATTACCAAGGCATAAGGGCTAATTGTGCTTGAACAAATTTCTAGTTTCAGCAATCTATAAGGAACTGTTTATGTTTCCAAGGGTATGCACATTTTGTTAAATCAGTGTATCATACCTGTTACATTTGCCTTAATATGTGTCAGGCTCAAAATTCCAATACCTTGAATGCATACTCTTGAAAAGAAAATAAAGCCAAATGTCCTTAGAAGATTTGCAGCTCATTCGTCTTTCCCATGTTATATTTCTGCTGGAGATTAATCATCAGAAAGATAATTATGCTTTCTGCTTAGAAAGTGTATGTGGTCTTTTTTCTAGAAGCTTATCTTCTGAGCCAGCCATTCCCTGTGCACCAGTTACAAATGGTTCAATCTGGCATTAGTAACTGGGAGAGCTGGTAGCACTAGCTGTTATCCACAGAAGGCTTTGGAACTATGCAGATGGCCATATCCTCTTTCCTCTCCAGCTTTGAGTTAAAATGTGTAAATGTAAATCATGCATGGTTAGGATTATTCTTTAGAATGCCTGTAAGTAGCTCTTTTGTATAAATCGGTTAAGAGCTTGAGGCATTTATGTGGAAAGGATATATGTAAAAAATTCCCAAGTGTATTGTCTCTCTCATCTTCTTTTTCTTCTTTTCTTTTCCTTTTTTTTTTTTAAAAAAACCTAAAATTACTCTGGAAAACCATGTGAACCTCTACGAAATAAATCATAAATCAAATGCAAAAAGGCTAAATAGGTGATCATGAATGATTCAGGTTGGTAGGGCATCTGGCTTGTAATGAATAGTATTTTATTTTATAAATTTCTGGTTTAAGCTTTGTTTTAAAGACCAAGTCTGCTTTTCTGAAAGTGCACATATGGCTAAGTCAGAGTTCACAGATAAAGATAGTACAACATCAGGGTTTTAGCTGGCAATGTTGGTAGTAACAGTAATATGGATAAAGCCTGTCATACAGATCCTGTAACACTCCATAATCTGAGAAAACATAGAAATGAAACTTGTAGAACTGAATTAAGGATGTGTGGGTATTAAAATACTCTATTCCCTCCCATTTAAACACAGGCCATCTGTTGTTTCCAGATGTACGGCTTCCTGCAGCAGCATACTGGGAATGCCATTACGGCAGCAACAAATCTCTCTCTGTATTTTTTTCTTTTTCTGTGGTTCTATAATGTCTTTCCTGTAAGCTTCAAACCACCTACCATTGGTATTGATTCTTCCAATGACAGTGCACTACGGCAAGGGATGTAAAGTTACTCCGTGAGTAGTTGTTAGTATGGATGGCAGGAATACCTTAAGTTGTAGTGTATATATTTTGCAGGTTCTAGTGATATGTTTCAAGCTATGTATAGTACACCACCTTAATCTGCTGCTGTCTTTAAAGCAATGGGCTGTCACCTCCCTCAAGACCACTGCTTGCCTCATTAATATCGCTGGAACAAATTATCACTTCACAGCCCAGAAATCTTCTGTAGCAGTTGTGGTGATTGATGTAACAAGGCTAAAAAATAATGATGAAACGCATGTTCCAGAAGACAGATTCAAATGGCAGGATCTTCAAAGGCAATTAAATGTGACACAGGAGGAGTCTTTCTGGAATAATGTCTTTCTAAATAAATGGCAAGATGACTATGGTAGTCTGTTGTTATTATATTTAAACTAGTATTGTATGCAGTAGTTATATCTGAAAACCAAGCATACAGGCATAAAATTAAAAAACTTTTAGTATGTTTAAATACATAGACAGAAGTCAATCGAAGGTAGAAATAATGTTACTGAATATATTTAGTTTTCCTCTGAATTAGAAACTTAGAACATTACGTAAGAATTTATATTTAAATAAATAATGTCAGTGCTTTTGAGCGTGTTTTATAGCAACCTATCTAGAGCTGCAAGTAGTCTAATACACAGCTGAATTGTTATCAAATAATTAGGTAATTTTATTGGCTTAAAATGATCTACTGGCTTCTGAATCAAAATACAGTTATAAGTAGTCAACATTGTGTAACAAAGGGTTCTGATATTCCTCCAAAAGAGGAATAAAAGCTTAAATGCACTGGTGTAAATAACTTTATGCATGTGTATTGATAGATTAGTCTCTAATCATAACTGTAAGATGGAGCCTGTGTTTTTGTTTCCTGTGATTTCACAGGTTTCAGGGAGTCTCTCGTGCAAGAACTGCAGGACTGCCCCCTTTTACTTCTTGCTATTAGGGTGACTTTCTTCCTACAAAAATTTAAATTTCTCAACTCTGCTTCAGTGTGCCAGAGTACCTTTAATATTAGAGTTGCTTTCAGTAGACAGCTCAGTTTAAGGCAGGCCGGACAATATTATTCCACCAGGATCATTTATTGCAGTACTTGGGCTTTTCTTGAAAATCAAGTACTTGCAGCAATGCAGTGAAACCCAAGGTGCCTGTGAGACTACAGTGTGTGTGTCTTGCATTTATGCATGTCTGAAGGGATAGCTTTTGTATCTAGGACATCTCCTTCTGAGACCTTCTGGGAAGGAAATAACTACACAGGAAGAGTTTGGTAATATATTATGCAAATATGTTTTTTTAATAGTCAAACATATAATTCTGAGTAACCGGTTTAATCAGGGTTTCAGAAATTTCTTTTCTGCATCCGTGTTTTGTGAAACTGTCAGAAAACTGTCACTCTTGGTAGCAGTGCTTAGAGTATATTAATACTTTTACTTTGTGTTACGCTGTGCTTTTCAGAATAATGAGGTGCATGCCAGAAAAATTTGAGGGGGAGGGAAGTGCATTCTCTTGACCTATTTCTAATTAAAATTCAGATTAGAAATTTTATATTCTTATGCTGACCATTTTAGCATTTTCTTACAAAACCAATGGAGAATTCTGTGTTGTGGTTTCCACATATGGATCAGCTTCTCCCCCAGCACCAGTGGACACATACATATAATTGATTTTCAACTCCCAGAGGCTGAATGTTCTTTCTTTTAAATTCTAACAGAACAGACACTTATGCATGCATTGAAATTTTAAGAAAAAAAATAGAGTAATAGAAATGTTGATGACTTCTTCTCTGTGACTTAATTTTTAAGAAAGTAGAATGCACACAGAAGCAACAGTGTACTGAAAAACTATCTGAAAGTTCTCAATTTAAGTGGTTTGAAAGCATCTCAAGGTATGAGATACTAAACATGGGATACAATGGACTCTAGAGGAGGAAAATGAACACAGTTGTGGTTAAACTTAAGACAGCAATTTACAAAATAGTTTGAAAACATTATTATAAAAGCATTAATAACTGAATAGCCATGATCTATTCAGAAATGCTAATGTGTGCAGGCTTGATGTTCCTTTTGTGCCAGGAGTCCTGGCAGATGACCTGCTTGTTTTGCACTTGGATTCTGATACACACTTTCATGTGACGCCAACAGTTAGAGTTTTCCTTTTGTGGATTAGAGTAAGTGATAAGAAAGTACTCCACAGCATTTTTGACCACTTGGAAAGCAGTAAAATCTGAAATTGCTTCAAAGAGTCAGCTGCTATATTTTAGTAGCCCTGGTTCCACAAAGAAGTGTTCAGTCGTTGAAGCAGGATCTGTCTGTGTGGATCTTTGCAGCATCAGGGTAAGAGGATGCATTTTCAAATCAGTTAAAAGGTTTCTGCTGACTTTGGTGGCCTTTGGGTCATGATGCAATAGAAATGGGAGAAAATAAGAGGTATTACTTGTTTAGAGTCTTCTAGTGTATAGTCACCAAAAGGAAATGGCTACTGTGGTCTTCATTTAAACTCCTCAATTAATATAGGTCAGTTCAGAAAGGCTATCCCCTTCTTTTGGGAAGGAATTGAAAGTGGAAGGAAGAATTGAAGATACTGGACTGAAAACTTGTGAGTGTAATGTGGTTTTATTTTCTTAAGATGGAGAATGTTTGACAATGATTTTGACAGCAGAGAGTGATTGACCCAGTCTTATCCTAGAATCATAGAATAGTTAGGGTTGGAAAGAACCTTAAGATCATCTAGTTCCAACCCACCTCCCATGGGCAGGGACACCTCCCACTAAACCATGCCACCCAAGGCTCCGTCCAACCTGGCCTTGAACACTGCCAGCGATGGAGCATTCACAACTTCCCTGGGCAACCCATTC
>JAOEHY010025448.1:0-20105 GCA_025447955.1 Psilopsiagon aurifrons
TTAACTTTTCTCAAAGATTTTTAAGTGTAAGCTTCTTTTTGGTGTTTTTTTTATTGTGATGAATAAAACCTACATGTTTGCTTTCCAATAATTACCTCTTGTTTACATCACTTGTTATTATGAGAGCAGAAAGAAGGGATACCACACGGGTTAGCAAGATTGTGACAATGTTTCTTGAATAGACTTTCCCTGCTATCTAAGCATTTTCCCCAATTTTGTGAGGAGCTGCTTGTCTGAATCAGAATTAGTGTTCAAAAATGCATGAATTTCTGGGGATTAAGAAGTTGAAACTTTTTCCTGTTACTAAGAAGGATTTCTATATGTACTTACGTTGTAGCACTATGGTGCAGGGAGAAGGGAAATAACCAGGGTTTTGCTAAGGAGATGCATCTTATGTTCTTGCTAAACCAGCATAACTTGTGGTGAACAAACTCTTACAGCCTTTGCATGATTGTATGTTTTCATGCTGGAAGTGTTTCACATGTGGAGAAATGAAGTGGATATTATTTATGGAGGTTTGGGTTCAAAGCTTATTGTGAGGCAGACAGAAAGATCAGCAGTATATAACCTTGGATTATTTTTCTTGGCCAAGTCCTAGCTGTCCCAGAAATCGTTTTCATGAGATACTTCTGTATTTATTGGGCTTTTAAAGCATGAAAGAGTTGTTCCTTGATGTATATATGTATTTTTTTTTGTGAGTTCTTAGGCTCCATGTTTCACAGTTATAAGCAGCACAGTATATTGGCAGAAAAGCACCGCTGGCCTGGATACAGTCAATGTATGTATGGCTTGCCCTGGTAGAATAAAATAATCTCTCATGAGAAAAATAAGTTACCCTATAAAAACATCTTTTTGCAGATGGAAGTTTTACAGCAGGGTCTTCTGCCAGCACAGTTGTGTTGTTCAGGGACTGTTTTCTTGCCATTCTTCACCAGTGTTACAGTGGCAATGAAGGTTTGTTTTTTGTTGATTTGGGAAGGTGAAGGGAGAGAAATGACCATCCTTCAGCTAATATAGTTTGGTATTGGATGTATTCAGCTATATTTCAGCTGTATTTCAGTTTCATGTTGTTACTCTGGCTTCAACAGACACTCGTTCTTCTCAGGGAAAAACTACTTGCTTCCTGAAGAGTTTATGGGAAAAGCAATGTTGAGAAATTAAATGCTGAATTTTTTAATTCCTGTAGTCTACATGCTGTGGACCAAACTTGTCATGCATTGCCTGAAACCACAAATAGCCCTACCATAAAAGTATTGGTGTCTGTATAGAAGTTTTGTTTGCTTAAACACACCTTACAAACCAAACTTCCACTTCACTAAATTTTATTTTTTTCTCCAGGTATTTTCTTTGTGAAAGCCTAAAACTTTGCATCAGGTATGAATATTGTTGCACCAGTTTTTCTGGGGAATTGGGAGTACAGAGCTTTTCCAGGAGAGCCTAGATTTCACAGGAAGTAGGGCTAGGGTACATTATCTGGGTAATCTGTGTAGAAAAGCAGTGGAGGAGAATGTGACTGTGGGGTGGAACTTTTAACTCAATCTGTTGCAGGAGATTAGTAGCTATCAGGGATGAGTTCTGATGTATTTTGAACAAACAGAAAACTACTAAAAGCTATTATTTTCAAACTGAATAATGTTAATAGAAAAGGGTTCTCTTTACTCTTTACTTTTCAGTGCTGTATTCTGAAAATTTATAGTAGATCATAGTGATTTAGTTTTCCATGAGTGTCATTGCTCTTTTGTAACTCTGGCTTAATGCCATCTAATAGTAATATCGCTCTGCTTTTTACACAAGGCTCCACTGTCTACTTGTTACATATTGTAAATATTAAAAGGTCCTTTTGGACTTCTGTAATTTATTTGTCTTATTGAGTAAGCTGAAAATGGTGTCAGATGTTCATACTGCTTTTTCATGTCCATTTTGATGAGTCTATTTATTACTTCTGTAATGAGTAGTACACATGGTTGGTTAGCCAAGTTATTGAACTTCATCAACCTTGGCTGAAATTCATAATGCATGTGAAACTTGTTGTAACTTGTAAGAAATTACATCTGGGGTAAAAGGTTCAGTAATGATTACTACTTATAATGGAATCTTTTAATAAAGGATGAGATTGAGCTATATGCCTGTGTTGTACTTTATGGTACTCTTTTACAGGGAATAAAGTATTTGTAGAAAAGGAACCTTCACATGTGGTGCTTACTTTCTTGTCTGTTACTTGAAAGTTGAAAAGACTTTCAATGGGCTGCTACATAACTCGATTGCTTTCTGTCTTATGAAATCTTTAAGTCCATAAAGGTTTTTGTTATGTGATGCATATTTCATGGTCCAGAGGTGAAAAAACCTGCATGATTCAGTCTATCTCACTGCAACACAGAGCTTACTGTCTGCATCATCTTGGGTCTTCGTATTTTGAAAGCTAATCGTGCTGCAAGAGTTATATGAGTAGTTTCATCTGTACAGTTGTATTGTTTTTTTTCTGAATGCTTATTTAACGGCAAGGAGAGAAGATTTTGCTAAATGTATAGTGTTTTCTAGTGACAGTGTTTTCTGAGATCTAGTGACTTCTGTAGATACTATCAACTCTACTTACAGCCTAAAGATGTGCAGTGATGGCCAATGGTGTTTCTGGGTTACCAGCAAAGAAGTTTATAGTGACTATACACATGCTAAGCAGTAGGGTTGCAAGAAGAAAATATTTCAGTATCTTGGGTCCCTTTTAAACTCTCCATGTGTGATTCTGTCAATGATTTATAAGGTTTTGATGCTCAAATCTGAACAGTAAATCGTTATCAAAAAGGAAGTGAAAGGAGGTAGGCAAGAACATGGGAAGATAAAGATCAAAATCCTGACCTGATTAACAGGAGTCTTGCTACTGTCTTCAGAATTAGTGAGGCCAGAATTTTGCCTGAATTATGGAATAGGAGTAGTACTATGAGAAAAAAAATGATGTTACATTCATCCTAAAATCTAAGATATACAAACCTTTTCAGAAGGCAGTGTGTGGCTTAAGAAAACAAGTACATAAAATACCACATTCTTTTAATAATATTCAAGGGAAGATCACCAAAAGCCAAAGTAGTTTTGTATTATGTGATTTTTTTCTCTTAATTAATGATATCTGCAGTTCTTAGCTCTGTTATTGACCACACACCAAGTCTTATGCCTTCCTGTTGTTTTTATTTTAATTCTGCCAGTGAAAGATTTGTTTCTTCTTCTTCCTTCTATAGGATTTTATTTTTAATACGTGAGATCTTTTGTAGCTCCTTTTCAGCAGTACAACCTCAGTTTTTCTGTTCCTGTAACATCTAGCTCTTTTGATTTCTTGCTATAGTTCTGTATATTAGCTTTTGGTACTTTTATCTGTTGCTTCAGAAAGCTCCCTCAAACTGGCTGTCTTCTGATCTGAATGGTTGAGTTGTAATACACATTTAATTTCTCCTCCTTCATTTAAGTACAGTTACCTTGGTCACTGTTTCTAAATTCCAATTCTTAGTGTCTCCTTTATACTAAAAAACTAGTGAAGTTAGGTTTTCTGGCTGTTATCATGCTTTCTTGAGAGTAATAATACCCGTGTGAACAAGGAATTGCCACAGTTCAGTGTTGGATGTATTTATTTAAATCTTTTGCTTGTACTGTGACTTGAGGCTCAGAAAAAGTGAATGTTGCTCAGAAACCTTTTAGTTTTCCAGGTTACGTTATCTTTGTAGAAGATACTTTTGCCTTATTATTTATTTTTTATGCAAGCAGTTTTATGAGTGTATTCTCTATTGCCTTTATTTTTGATATCTTAATTCAAGTTCATAAAACTTGTGGGACATTTTGCTCTTGTGATTAGTCAAAATGCCTTTGTATAAAAATTCACCTTTTCTTTAAAAGCTTGTGAACAGGATCTCTAGTTCTCCTCTGGTGTAACCAAATTGAAGAAAACAATATTATATTGTTTATTCAAAGATCCAGGAACTGTGAAACATTCTGATTATATTGTTCTTTTGCCATTAGCAAGCTTGAGCAGCATTTCTCACTTCTGTACTTTTTCATATTACAGACATGCTATTTGAGATTTTGAGAAATTTGTGGTTAGCCTTATTTTGCTTACAGAGCAGCATGCTATTGCAGGAACTAACCTAAGTTTACAGATTATATCCATACTCCAGTTTGAAGTGGGACATGGACTGTTCTGTTGTAGAAGTATACTCCTTTGAAAACTGTTCTAATTCATTAGCAGAAGGAGTAATTAAAATATATTGAGAGCCGAAAATATGGCAACTTAGAAATGTGTAAAGAAAACTTTTCCAAAAAGAGCTTAATTTGTTTGGGTTTGTGTCCAGCTGCAAACAGTTGCTGGGGTATAAACCTTATTCTTTTGGAAGCTTTTGTAACTCCAAAAGTAAATTTGGACTATTTTGTGCCTAGGTAGGCAATGAGTACATAAAAATGTTCATGACCTACTTGGCAGCGCACTTTTGCCATCCTGAGTGACTGAAGATTGTGATCTGTGAGAAAGGTCTATTGCTGTATCTGTTTCCGAATCTGATCTGTGGTCTCAGGAATAGAGACCTAGACTTCCTGAATCTGTTCTTTTTATCTAGTATTTAAACATTTGTCTCATGCAAAACAAAAACTTATGTATATAGAATGTAAGGCAGAGATAGGCTTCATAATGGTTTATGATGTAATTTGATGAATTAATAACACTTACTAGGCTTCATACGTGCAAACTAAGATTTGGTCTTTTAGGCGGGGAACTTGTCACACCCAAGGCAGACTGAATATGAGACCAGGAGCTGTACAGGCTGATTTCTATGTGCTTGAGAGTGAACTATGCAACACCAGATTCTGACTATCAGTAGAAGTAATGCTTTTACCTAAATCACAGTAATGCTGCAATTTGTGACTCAAGATTAGTACAGTTACCAGCACAAACTCAGTAGGTTTTAGAAAGCATTTAGTATGCTTGTTCACCTGACAGTTTTTCCTGTTTTGCAGACCTAAAGCTTTGTAGGCTTTCTCATTTTTGGATTTAACATCCTCTACCCCAAATTGGCAAGATCTAACTTCTTGGATGCTGGAAAAAAGAAAAATAGTACCAAAGGTATAGCTGTAACTAGTAATTTGTTTTAGAAGATTGTTGTGGCTGAGCTCTTGGGTGGGCTGCTGGTGTCGCAGGTGCTAGCAGGTAGACCTTACATGCCATCTAAAAAAATATGCACAAGTTGTGGCGTGAGAAGATGCATAATATGTTTTTGTGACCTCCTTGAAAGCGCAGCAGTCTTGAAAGTGCAAAGTCTTTGATTTTTTTGTTTTGCACATGGCTTTACATTATAATTTAATTACTTCTAATTCTTACTTGTTTTCCACTCTTCTTGGTTTTTTGTATAGGCACTTTTTGTTAATACTGTTCTTATTCTTCATCTTTTGTTTCAGAACTCCCATCTCCTGCCTTACTTTGTATGTCGGAACCACATGATGGATCATTTGAGTTGCATAACAGCTTCCCATCTCCCTCTTTCCTTCATAGTTTAAAGTACACTCAAACGGTTTGCCAGTTTTGAACCTTAGGAGGTTGGTACCCACCCTGAATACCATCTAATGCAGAAAAATCTAGAATTTGAGGTAACTAAGGACTGTATAAATTCTCAGACCTTCAGATCTCATTATCTTGCCCTTTTCTGGCTATCTCTTACTGTTTTTGCTTGCTTGGACTAGAAACAGCCGTGAACTACATCTTCCCTGTATCCAGTGCTTTTTACAGAATCCTGAAATGACTCTTGTATTAAAGTCTTCCTTTGCTGCGTAACTAAACAGAATTGTCTTATCTCATGTTCCCCAAAGACAAAGGTGGGTGGTTACTGCCAGAAATAAGTAGCGTTGTTTGACTTTTTGGTTTGCTCCTCTGTTCTTTTCCCCCATGACACAAACTGTGAGCTCTTTAGAACAGGACTAAGCTGTCTATGTTTGGTTCTTTAAGATACCTTTCTCTGTAACCTAAATTGTGAGCTGTTTAGGACAGAACCTTGTTTTATTATTTATCTGTAAAGTGTCTAGTATATGTTTTAAAATCTTCCACTGTTTGTATAACTGATATAAATAAATATCAAGTTTATTTTAAGAAAAAATTGGTCTAATTTATCTTGTACTTTCTCGGTATCTTTACATAACACTCTGTATTTCTGATGAAAAACTTACAGATTAAAGCTTGGACGATCTAGCACTTTAGCTGACAGCACAGTATGTCTTTTAATTATTCTGCCTTGGATGAAGGATTCCTCTTTATTAAATTTACTTCTTTTATTAACATTGCACTGTTGTACTTGCCAAAAGGAGATTCAAAACATGCAACTAATTTTTTTGTTATGTTTAATTAGGGCTCAGCTCAGCAGTACAGAAACCTATGATACTGTTGGCTTACGGAAGAATAGAAGTGTACTTGAAAAGAAAGTAGACAACTTCTGTCTTTTTTTTTAATCCATTTTTGCTTTGGTAGGAAAAGCTGTTGTGTTGCCTAAAGCTACTGCTGATACAAAGAATAGCTTTAGAGAAGGAGAGTTCGCCAAGCCCATTTCTCTGAACTTGGAACTCTTTTTTTCTTTTTTAAATTCTGATTAAGAGAGGGGGAAAAAAAAAAAAAAGCCTGTGGGAGACAGTTAAAGATAAATTTTAAATTATCTGGCATTTCTTCTGGTCCCTTGAGTAAGCTTGTCTAAGAAGATGTGTTAAAAATAGCAACAATAGTGGAGGGGGGGAAGCCTCAAAAGTTTTGGGGATTATGTAAAAAAAAATATATGCCTCTCAAAACAGCTTTTGATACCTAGTTGATATAGAATATCCTGTCAGACTTTTTATAAACCCAGTTATGGATGTTCCCAATGTTGGCACTTTTCCAGAACAGAAACCCTTCAAGACTATGTGGATTTGTGAGAAGCTCTAATCTCTTTAATGGTGTTTTTTGGTGCTCTCTACTGGTGTTAGGTAAACCCTTAATGAGTTTTTGTGTATGTGTGACGTTAAGTGTTTTTGGCACTGCTTCTCATCAGCTTGCCTCAGCTTTGCTGTAAAATAACGATGAAGCTGCAGTTGCATGCACAAAAATGTTACTTATTTCCTTAAGAATGTATTTAAATAATGGTACTTATAAGTAGAATGACTTTATTTAGACAAGTAAACAACAACAACAAAATTAGTTATCCCATACTGACTAAATGTTCAGGAATGGTTACTTACTGGGATATAGTGTGCCCTAAATGTCATGTCAAATTTGACTACTGAGATCTGGTCTAGATTTCATTGAGATGCTGGTTTGATGTTGACTTATATTGCAGGCAGATTTATTGTTTTCTGCTACTCTAGATTTCAGTTAAATGTTTATTTTGCAATAAAAATAGTAGTGTATTAAAATATTTTGTTAGACTACACTTATCCCTTATGAATTTAAGAATATGAAATTCTGAATAATTTAGGGGGGTTTACTAAAATTAGGAATATGTCACACTAAAAAGGGTTCTGCTCATTTTGAGACCAAGTTGCTAGCTCAGTTTTCTTTTAAAATCTGTCTAGCTCTTTTTGTTTGACTTGGTAAAAATACATGTGGATGCACTTTTAGATGGAGAAGTTATTTTTATTTAAAAAATATGAAGTTGTGTGCCAAATTGCTTCATCTTCTGATGCCTGTCTTCCCCCATGATATGTTACCTGTTACAAAGGAAAAAATTAAACAAAAATAAACTCTAATTAATTTTCCTTAAACATTATATAATAAAGCTAAATTCTAAATTCTGATATATATTTTAACTACAGAAATGGCTTTGTTTTAGGAAGACTGGCTGACTTCTTTGCAAGAAGCCACACTGTCATTTTTAAAGACAATCAAAAGAAAATATGTGTTTATTCTATGCTTGAAGAAACACTTATATAAAGTTCAGAGTAAATTTCAGTTGTGGGTTCCATACTAAGATGTGGCTAGTACTGTTAATTTCTGCAAAGGATTTTAATATCGCCAAAATGTCACTCTGATAATGCCCATTGAACTTATTCAAAAAAATAGTCAGAAAAAATTTATTTGGGATTTGGCAGGAGCATGATCCTCTCATTTGGTAGATAATGAAAAGCAAGATGAAACACGAAGGCTCAGACTTATTTTTTTTTTCCTTTACTCCTCTGAAAGGAGCATATATTGGTTAAACAGAGCTTTGAGATTAGTTGTAATGGAAGCTGCATGGCTGAATCATTTTGACTGGGGGTTTTGGTCATGATATGCATCCAGTGTATGAATGAAAACCATACATGTCTTTCATCCAGTAGGTATGAAAGACAAAACTGGGATTTCACCAGAAAATTCTTTTCTCATCTCTGGTTCTCCTTCTCTTCCCTCCACTTTATTCTCTGGACATATTCGTCTATTCAGGACCTCCATCTAGCTTATGTAAAACCACAGGTTTTCAGGGTAGTCATTTCCATGTATTTTAGAGGCAGATGTGTAATGGTTGTTTGGAATTATCTTTGCACAGCTAAACCAAGGTCTTATCATGGGACATGATAAGTAGCTTGTCTCTGTATTCAATACGCCATATCTCACAATAGTGTTCATTCCAGACTGGAACCTTTAGCTGTTACTGAAATATTTATATTAGATGATAGCACCTGTGCAACAAAAAGGATAGGAAATGGGTGTTTGAATCTACTGCTGCACTGTGCCTTTCTGTAGCTTGTAGCTGAGATAATTATCAGTATTAGGTTCCAACTAAGCAGAAAGGGCTGAAGTCCAAGCTTTCTTTGTGTCTTGTGTCGTATTTTAAAGTGAGCTGGTGGGCGTCTTGGGTTGTGCAACTAGAGTAAATACCATATCTGGCTGTGCCTATGCATAGTCACTGATCTATATGTTTGCTTGCTTGCAGCATCTTCACTTATGAATTCATCTTTCTTTGCCTCCAGTGATGCATTTTAAATTCTTTTAGAGGAACAATAAGTCACAGATGTTTATAACCCCATCACTTACGGATGTTTATTCATATTTGTTCAGCGTTGTGCTCCCTTCAGATAGAACAAAGTAGTTTGAGTTTTGTCAGTGACAATGGCAATGCACTGATTGTTAAGAATAACTGAGTTATTCCACTGCCTTGCCCAGACAGTGTGTTGCAGAGAAGTGTTATGTGTGATGGGTGCAGATTTGTTAAGTTGGTTGATGGAAAGCAGAACCAGTGTATTAAGTCATCCTGTTTCGTTTTGGTTGGCTTTTTCTGTGGTTCTTGGCTCCAAGAAAAGCACTCTTGTCCAATTTACACACAAAGGGAAAGGCAGGATGTGTCTTTCCTATAACATCAAACGTTTCATTGAAAAATATCAGTATGCATCATTACCATGTGCCTGCAAACACAGAAACAAAGGCAGCATTAGGATTTCCTGCAAATTGCTCACTTTAAACTTAGGCTCGTAAAAATATCTTGGTGCTTTATTTGCTTGTAAACATGCATTTGGAGCAACTTGAATGATGTGTCTCTTAAGATTTTATCCTAAATATCCATCTTGAAGTGGGGTGCTTGTGGCTAGGCAGTCCTGATACAGAATGCATCATGCTTTTGGGGCTCTGGGAAGTATGAATTTGTCAATGATGGGATATTTTGCATGTGGTTGCTATCACTTAATGTGAAAGATCTGTTGGATATTGTACCCTTAAGCCACCAACACAGGAAACAAGGGTCTTTGTTGCAGAAGATTCTTTCCTAAATCACACATAGTCGTTGTAGTGTTTCAACCTGAAAAGAAGCTTATGTAACTCAGAATTCTTTGTCCCTTTATCTTTAGCACGTTTATGTCTGCTTAACTCATTTTCTGAGGAAGTGTTGAGTAAGATCTGATTCATTGTCACTGACGTTTGGGTCTTTTAAGGTGAAATAAATCTAGTGATGTCTAGGAGACAAGTCTCTCTTCCATTTATGTGTGGTTCTCTTGGGTCCCCAAAATCAAAACCCAACTAATCTGTTCAGTGAGATGCAGCGCTTGGAACGAGAGTCTATTTCGGATTATAAATATGATTTGTTGCAAGTTCTTGAGTGTTTAACCTTTTCACAACTTTCCTCTGTTGCAAAACTGGATATAAATTACACTTCATATAGATTACATGTGGCATTTTAAAAAAAAAAAATATTGTATATTATGTCAGGGTTTTTTTTATTTCCTTCCTTTTTAGCTAAAACTCAAGTTTACTTTTGATGCAGGCAAAATGTACAGTTTTGTTTTCAGAGCAGAGGGTGTTTGAAGAGAATAACGTCTTGTACCTGGAAAAAAAATTTTTGTGATACTTATTACTTCTGCATTAAAAAGAAAAAAAAAAAAAAGAAAGTGAGATTTGGAAGATGACCAAATGTTGCAGATGAGCTTTCTGATGGTTGAGTAAAACTTGTTATTAGAGTGTTAAGGGTTTAAAAAAGTGCCTACATGCTGGCCTCTGTTGTTTGATGGCTTAAAACTGCCAAGATCTCTGCTGGTTCTGTACATGCCATAGGTTTTCTAGATAACATGCTGGATGCGTGTTACAGAAACACACTGAACAATTAGTGAGAATATTTCTCTTCTCCCAGAAATCTTAATCCAAAGTAAAATTGAAGTGCTGTATTTTGGCCTATACGTAGTTCAAGAGGAAGTGTCTGAGAAGATATTTGTATTCTTCTGGAGAGAATTCAGACAAGGAGACCAAGAAAAAGTAGCATACTTCTTTTTACACTCCTTTATATTACTTCTGCCTGGAGGAAGGAGTTCTCTTAACATGTTTATACACTATCACAGTTTAAATGCAAACTCCTGAACTGCTGGCTATACTGCCCTTGAGTGAAGGAGGCCAGAAAGGATTTTTTTCATGTAAGTTTAGTGCCAAAAATGTTTTAATTAAGGTTTTGTGTTTTCTGGATTGCAGAATTAATTAAAATAGCTGTTGCTTTTACTTTATGAAGGTTATATAAAATTATTGATCCTTCCCAAGAAGAACCAGATTATGCAAATAAACGACTTTGTATTCATTGGAAGTTAGATTTTTACTTGCAATATCATTTCCCATACATGGTAAATAAATGGGTCTTCCAACACTAGTTTATCAAAGAACGATTTTGTGTAAGTCTCTTACCCATTTTTGTATTAAAAAGAAAATATAAAGATTAGAAAAACCTCAAGCAGATCTAGTCTGAAAATTAACACACTTCACTCTGCAAACGGGATATCTAAGAACCCAGTAGATGTTTGTAGCAATTCAGAAAGCAACATGGAAGTTTGAGAAGAGTGTAGTGTGGGGAAAAGCCTAAACACGGCTGCGAAATTAATGCACACTGGTCATATTATGTAGTGTATTAAAAGCCAGAAATACATAACACAAGCAGGCCAGTACTTTTCACTTCCAGTTCCACTTACCTGATCTTGCTGTGCTTACTATTATGGAAAGGAAGGTTTTCTTCTGGACTCTGTTTTAGTTTACATTCAAACTGTGACATAGGCTTAAGGAAGGCTGGACTCTTGACAGCCTTAAATCAATCCTCAAGGACATCTGAAGATGTTTTAGAATCTCAGGGCCTCCAGAGCTCTTCTATCAGTGAAGACAAAAAAGAAATTACTTTGAAGAAACTAAATGTAAAAAAACTCTAAATGTAAAGAAACCCCGTAGGCTTTTACATTGAGGACTGAGCTGTTACAAAGAAAGATACATCACTGTTTAAAATGTGTTGTAAATGACAGATCCAAGGTATCCTGGTGTGTCTGGGAGAAGATAGAGAAGATGAAGCAAACTTGCTATTGTCTGAAATATTTTTGAGTTTCTTCTTATGTATTCACACTTTTCTGTATTTTAAATAAAACAATGTTTTAAAACATTTGGATGCTTGATGCAAGTTCTGTACAAAATATTCCCCAGTTATAAATAACTGTATCCTACTTTATTTAAACGAAATCACTGAATTACTTTTCCATTTGATGAATCCTTTTGTTTTATAGAGAAGGTTTCACAGAGCCGTATACTCATCTGGAATGTGTTGAGACAATGTAGTTGGCATTAATTGAGCGATGTTAACTGCTTGTTAATTGAGGCCATTAGCTGCGAATCTGCCCCCAAAATTCAGTGACAATAGTCGACTGTAGATAGACAAGAATGTGAGAATATTGAGCTGAACAGTCATCACAGAGGATGAAGAGTGGAACTGAGTGCTAATTCCTGAGTCTGTATGAAAATCATGGTGGAAGTAAAGGGCGGGAGGGTTTTAAATGTCTGTAGCAAATCCCATGTGCTTGTAGCTCTCTTGTTAGTTCTGCTACTAGTCTTTTAGGTTAGCTGCTGCCTTAGAGAGCTATGCCATCCTGTTTATCCTCATGTATCCCTTAAACAGGATTTTCACTTTTGAGTGTCAGATTAGGGCTCATTCAGCTCTAATCAGTAGACAGTCTTAAGGACAGTCATGTCTCTCAAGATTTCCAGGGCAATCAGTTGAGATTTATTTTATTTTTCTAAAACTATTTTAGTTTTTTCAAATTGTATTGTGTATTTAAATACAGTATGATTGCTTTTCCAAAGTGTACATTATTTAAGTGTTGATTTGTCATATTTGAGGAAAGCATCTATCTCACTGTTAATAATTGGCTGTCCTTGATATTCAAGTATGTTATCCCGTGTTGTTTTTCTAATGTAGTTGCTCTTACTTTAAAAGCAAAATAAAACAAAGCTAGTATACAACGTGATTTTTTCTGTAAGGAGTTATTCAAGTTTTACATATATTTCTGAGCTTCTTACTTTGAAATCTGACAAGTGAAGCACAGAACAATGCTTTGGGGCTGGGCACAGTTTCCTTCATCTGTATAGGCCCTTTTCCAGCAGAATGTGAGGGGCAGAAGTTCTTATCCGTAGCCTGTGCTGTTTTACCTGGGTTAAATAGCTCTGCAGCTGCAGTAGCCTGACACTATTGCAGATGCAAGAAACATTCACCACTGGAGGATATGACTTTTTCCTGGAAAAGAAACTAGGATCATTGCTGTTAATGTTCCTTCATTGTGAAAGGGCTGTGTCACTGTAAGAGCACACTGGTGACTGCAAGCTCAGACTAAGTGAAGTTTTAAAGAAATTTTTGTTTCTTCTGAAGTCCACAGAGAGTTGCTTTTATGGTAGAATTAAGGTTGCTGTGGCTCCTTAATTACGCACGTCCCTAACATAGTTATTCAGATTTATCTTTCTATTTAAGTTTTACTGTTGTTTGGGTGTTTATGATGCTTGTGGGTTAGCTTTGGTATGAAACCACATTCAGTGTGGATTTTGGTTCAGTGTAGTTTTTATAGACAGGCAAAGCTTTTCTTTACAGCACTGAAATAGTTTTATACTTTTAAATACTCATTCCCTGTGTTAGGTTGGGGTTTTAAAATTTACTATGTATTGAAAACATGGCTACATCTTGCTGAAGGACTAATGTTTAACACAGTGAATCTGTTAAAGCTTTCCACCCTTATAGAATCTTTTCCTAACTTCTGGAGATGTGACACTGTGGGAGGAAAGAAGTGCTAATTTTTTGCAGAAGAAACAAAGAGCTGAAGTTTAACGAGACTTGAATGCTGAGGTGCTTCCAAATTCCTGATTCAGGTGTTTCAGTTAGAAGCTGCATTCTTCAGAGGTCCTGCAGAGTAGTTTCTTAAACTGTGAAGGTATTTAGTTGTGCTGCTTAATAAGGATTTTCAGGTCCATAAAGATTTATTTTAAGGGCATACATAAAAATGCTGTGGTCCTGCAAGCTAGCAAGTTGGTAGGTGGATCATACTTAAACCTGTGAGCTCTGTGAAGAAGACATTGTATTACTACTTCTTGATATTTTTTAACTGGTAGATAGTCTGAGGCAAAAAATGCCTTTTAAATTATGCTTTATGCAAAATGATAGATCAAGTAGAAATATTTATACCCATAGCTAGTAATTCAGTCTTGGAATCGGAACCCTTATGTGGTGGGGGTACCCGTATTTGTTTTTGTTATTTTGCATAAATCTGGCTGTCCTAAATACAATGCATGATTTTTCATGAATGAGTCTGTAGTTCAAAATATGTCTGATGGGAAAACATCAGCACTTGACTTGTGGCAGTATTTTGAATGGAGGGATGGACTGCTGCTTAAAAATTCTCTGGAAAGAGTTTTTCAGCACATAATTTTCTTGAAAGATCTAGAACATGTCTGCCTAAGGGTGAAAACTCATCCTTTGGGTAGACCAGAAAGGAGCGAATGTGTCCTAAGGAGCAGTGTTTAACTCTGATCTCCAAGTTTGCAGGGAAAACCAAGTTGGTATTAAAATTAGGTACACTTGCAGTGTGTAACATGGTTAAATTTGAATCTTTCTCAGTTTAGGTTATAATGAGAATCAAGTCATTAACAGTAACAGAATGTCATGGAATTTATTATTTTGCACAGTGTGACATGGGTAGAGTTAGCAAAACATTATCACGTTTAGCTTATTAAACTGGCCATCAGCTCTAGATCTTTGTAAAACAATAGAAAAACTGTAATCCCAGGCATTCCAACTGCTGGCAAGCTGGTCAAAATAAGTGTATTTTTGTGTGCAGAATGGGAAGCATACAGCTAGCTAATACTACTGTGGTACAAGGTGTCTTACATTAGTTACATGAAACATTTTAGTTAAATACACTAAAAATAGAATTAGAAAGAGGGGAAATCTTTGCATGTGCTGTAGCTGAATTCGTGTGCATGCAATGAATTACCCAGGTAATTAAAGTTGCTTGGTGGTACAATGAATAGCTTTAAAAGAGATACAAGGAAATTGCTTGGACTTAAATACCGTAAGTATGTAATTGCAGAAAATGATATAAATTCTTCTTGGTGTCTGTTGTTTCTATAATGTAAGCTATGTCTTGTGCTGCAACTGAACTTTGTTGCTCCAGGGTGTTTTGGAAATGAGACAATCAATCTTAATAGGCTTTTTGGTAAACAGGTTTTAAAAAGAAAACATGGACAATGTCAGAAAGCTGAAACATACACCTCCTGTCTTTCACTTTTTCATGTACTGAAATTGCTGGGCATTTCAGTTGGATTCTTCATTTTCTAGTTTAAGCTTGTCTAATTGGAACTCATTAAGATACGTTACGCCTCTTTCAGCTAGATGGAAATTTATGTCTTCGTTACAGTTCTCCATGGAGATGGGCACCCAGTGATACTATTGAATACATGGCAGCTATGTAGTAGCTCACCCTGATAGAAACCCAGTTTCTGCCTTTGTTCTCTGTCCTTCATGGGCATTCTGCACTTCCAAGAACTCACCATCTCCTGGTGTAAATTCTCACAGATTTTTTCCAATTAAATGAAGTTTACCTTGGACTGACTTCTCTGCAGCTTTTCATTAATTAATTGGACAGTGAAACAGAGTATGCTTGCAAAGCTTGCAGATGATGTCAAGGTAGAAAAAGCTGTAGCTCTTGGTGGGCAGTTTCATAATTTGAGCTGATCTCATTAAATTTCAGTACAGTCTCAAATTAACAAATTGAAATTAGTCTGAAGTCTCCTTTTAGGAAGGAGAAATTAAGTGCCCAATGCAGAATGGCAAAGAAATTAGTAACAGTATTGCATAAAAAGGTTGTGTACAGTCACTTAGAAATTAACTTTGTTGTATGGATGAAAGAAAAAACCTGGGGATATAGATTCATCCTCTACTTTAATTGCAGCAAAGCGTGAACTGTCTGTCCACTTGTTTCAGGTTTGGAAAGAATGTACTTGCAGATTAAGTCATATCAGCGAGTTATGCAAAAGGGAATTTTTCATGGATCATGTTTTCTGTCTATCGTGGTACATTCCGTGACCTATTTAACCTATGATGCTGTAACCATTATATTGAAGCTGCATGATATCTGGTTGATTATTCATAATGAGAACAATTGTGAAAAAATTGTTCTTCATATATCAGTTGATGATGGGACAAAAGCCAAGCTGATTTTACACAGATAATTTAAGCAAGGACTTTGAATTATGTGAATAATAAAACTTACATGTGGATTACAGATCTTCTTAGGTAGAATCTAATTTTCTAAGAAGGAGCATGACAATCCCCTCCTGTGTGTGGTTTAACACTTAGTCATTAACTTCTCTGGTCCCCAGTTTTGCAGAGCAGTGTTCTACAAATGGGGTGGTGTTTGTATCAGAAAAGTAGTAGTAACCTCCATGTTATTTTGATTCTTACTCCCTCACACATCCAGTTGGGTGGTCCTTCTGCTGCAGATGGTCCTCAGATTGATATATCAAAGGCTAACTGCATCTAAAATGCCCAGAGCTCAATTTTAGAAATACTCTATCATTTTCAGTGTGATGTTGCCAGGTATAATAGTTCTGCAGTCTCATCATATGGCCCATTCTTCATAGTCAAGTAAGGTGTAAGTATAATCCTGCTCTTCTAACTACTGAAGTCAGCAAGGCAGGGGAATCGAGTCTGCTTTTTTGAAGATCCCAAGTCTGTTTTGCACAAAACCCAATTATTGTTGCAAAACCTCCTCCAGTTGAGGTGTCTATTTTTTTCCATATGTGATCTTAAAAGCTGGGTCCAGGTGGCTGTCAAACAGGTAATCAGAGTGCAAGTAGCATTAGTGTGCTTAAGTCCCTGGCTTACCTTTTCAGGTAATTTTATAGCATGTTTTGTAACTGAGATGTATTTATAACTAGGAAAATATTTTGTCATAGGTTTTGAAACTGCGAAGTCTCTCGCATTGCACGGGGCATATGTTATCCTGGCCTGCAGAAATATGTCAAGAGGCAATGATGCTGTACAACGCATTCTTCTGGAATGG
Source organism: Psilopsiagon aurifrons (assembly GCA_025447955.1). Lineage (NCBI taxonomy): Eukaryota > Metazoa > Chordata > Aves > Psittaciformes > Psittacidae > Psilopsiagon > Psilopsiagon aurifrons. Next base: position 16,792 of record JAOEHY010025448.1, read on the forward strand.
GTAAGTGAATGTATGTAGTGTCCAACACTAAGCTGTGTTTTATAAGATATGAAGTCTTTTGTGCAGTGAAAGAGATATTACATTGCCATTCAAGAATCTAAGGAAGAAGACATTTTTTTTATTTTGTAGTACCGTGTTCAGTCAGTGGTATATCAGTGATAAAGATTTTTCATTTTGTATGGCCATATTGGACTGTGAGGCTTGATGTGTTGTTATCCATGCTACTTGCAGATGCTTTGTAAAGGTGGAAATTTTTCAAAGAACCACTGAGGCATGGTTCATAGTTCTTAGGACAGGAATTTCCAGAATCAAACTGTGTAACGAACTGAAGGAGAAGGTACGCATTCATATCAAAGACAGCCACTATCTGCACATAGTTTTCATACTATGGCAGATTTCAGATCATTCTTAGACTTTTCAAAGCCAAGGATGTTTACCTCCTTTCCTAGTCCATCAGACCCAGCAGCACTGCTGCCGTGCAGTCTGCCTCAACATTGTTTTTCCTTTCCCATATTTTTCTTCTTATCTTTCATTTTTCTTTCAGTTTGTCATGCAGGTACTAGCTTCTTGGTACTGTCTGTTCCTTTGTTTCTTTGACTTCTAATTTTCCCTCCTTTTTTTTTTTTGGGGGGGGGGGAATCTTCTAATGCCCTTGTTAAAAATTATTCAGTGCTCCAAGTTTATTCCTCTTACATTTACTTGCTAGTAAGATTACAGGCTACTTTTGTCTCAGCTTGCTGTGACTGCTGACTTCCAGGAGATAATCTGTTGACACAGTTCTCTACACTTTATTTGGATAATAAACTGAAGGATCAGATTCTCAGAATTCTATTTCTTTCCTGCTAAAATTAGTGATGAGTATTTTAGCTTTGTTTCCCAAGCTCTGAAAATACTTCAGCTGTTCCTGGATGATATGGGAGAGCACTCTGTAGCATTAAAATTTGCACATAAGTAGTCTAGAGATAATTATAGTATTTATTAGTACAAAACAAACAGCACTTACTTATAAGTAAGTATTGCCAAAGAAGTGATGCTTGTAATATTGCCAAGTTTTGTAACCACAAGTTTTTTCAAGAAAGTCTTTGGATTTAGGCCTCCTTCTCTGCCTAGATGATATTAATGATTTGCAGTACAGGGTTGAGAGGAGAAAATACCTTCCTTTCCCCTTCAATTCTTCACATAAAAGCTTTAATTTTGGTTTTTTTTTTTTTTTTTTCTTATTTCAATAGTGTGGGATTCCAAGAGAATTCCAATAGCAGCAAGCATAGTGTGTGTTGCTTAAATATCATCTATCTATGTGATATCCAGTGATATTCTTTCGAATTTAGTAGTTTCAGTCCAGCTAAGTATGGTTGTATAGAATGTTTTTAACGTAACTAAAATAAGTCTGGTACAGAGTATCTTTTATTTGGAAAAAAACCATACTCATTACCTTCTGAATTCTAAGCATACGTCTGAGCACTTAGAGGGCATAAGACTTCAGGGGTACTTGTCTTAATGCCTATACTATCTCACCAAAAGTTAATGAATTGTTAATTGAATGAAGATTGCTGAAGGACAAATTACTTCAGAAATACTACATTTATTTACTAACAGTTTTCAAACTCTAATTGTTCAGAAAAGAATTTCATCTGTAAACTGGGTAGCTGGAAAACCTTCAATGCATCTTTGTAATGGCTTTGTTGTTGTTTATTGAGAGGGACTAATTAACTTTGATTATTGCACTAATATTATGGCACTTTGACAGTCCCTCAGATTTATGACTCTGGGAAAATAAACAAATGAAATGCAGGTGCTGGAGCAGAAAGAATAAGTTATTACTGAACTTTAATTACTTGGAGTGTGTAACCAGGAGAGAATTAGTTGATGAATTACAAGATGCTTAAAATTTACATCAAATTGTAAGGAATCTTGAGGAAAACAAGCACAAAAACCTGCCCCAAAGTCAGTTTCTGAAAACTAAGAGACAAAGATTAATTTGATTGATTGATACTAATATTAAAATATTGATGTGAAATATTAATTTTTGGCATATAGGTGTAACTATGAAGCAGGAAGTTGTTAATTGAAAATTCTTTCCTAAAATGAAAGAGTTTAAGAAAAGCGTGAACAATCTCTGCACATGGTTCAGTTGAATTCTCTGTATGTAGCTGAAACTATCCTGCTATAAAGACCTTTAAAGCATCCGCAGTATTTTGTCTCTTTTGTTCCTAAGGAAGACAAAATTATTGGAGGAAATGGGTTTATCTTTCATTTTGGAACCAGTTTTATTTTAAATTACAGCTGTTTAGGATGTAGTCTTAGAAAGCTTCATGTTTATGTTATTCAGGTAGGGGTTTTTTGGCAGCAGTTGTGATACTGCTTCTACTTGGTTTATGTTTTCTTGTAAGTTTTTGAGATTAAGTCGCTAAACTGCACTATAAATACTGTCTTCCTCCAGGATTTTGAGGTAGAAATTTGGTAAATACTTTCCTACTCTTCAATTGAATGTCCAAACACTTTCTTCTTTGGGGAACTGTACTTTTCTAACTAAAAAAAAAAATCTTTGCCATATAGTATGCTAGTGTGTTTATATGTTATAAATGTACCGTGCTATAAATAAAATTGGTGGTCCTATAATAACATTTATGTTACCAAAGGTAGTGTTTATCCTTCACTGTCTTTCCTGTGGGACAAAATACTCTTCTTTGAGTACTTAAACATTAGTAGTCAAGGTTTAAATGTTGGATAAAGAATATTTCCTGTTTTGTTCTTTTTGTTGTCAGGTGTAAAAGAGATATCAGCTTATTTTGAAAGAAGACTTATTAAAAATGTATAAGGACAGAACTGTTATTTTTTCAAGTTTTGATACAATTATCTAATTGATGGTGTGTATTAAGTAAAGCCTGAAATATATGCAGAAAACAATGTAAGTCTTAAACAAACCCCAACCACCACTGCCAAACCATAACAAAACAGAAAAGTCCCCCAGATGAATCCTACTGTAATGCAGCTTTTAAAAATAAAGTTTGGCGTATTTAAGAGTACTTGGAAAAGCCATCTGGCTTGTTTCCTTAGTGAGTCTAATTCACAGAATCATAGAATAGTTAGTTTTGGAAAGGACCTCAATATCATCTAGTTCCAGCCCTCTGCCGTGGGCAGGGACACCTCACACTAAATCATATCACCCAAGCCTATGTCCAACCTGGCCTTGAACACCGCCAGGGATGGAGCATTCACAACTTCCCTGGGCAACCGATTCCAGTGCCTCACCACCCTTACAGTAAAGAATTTCTTCCTCATATCCAATCTAAACTTCCCCTGTTTAAGTTTGA
>JAOEHY010025449.1:13774-25833 GCA_025447955.1 Psilopsiagon aurifrons
CCCAGCCGCGTTGGTGACACCGGCGTGGGGTAACGCGGCTGGTGTGAGCTGGCGTGCACGAGGGTGCAGCATGTGAGCGTTTCCCGGGAGCTGTTACTGTGTCTAGCTCCAATTTCTGTGGTGATTTTGTCACCGTGCTAAAGCCGGTCAGCAGCAAGTTAGTAACATCCGATTAACATTTCATGTTTTAAAGTGTCCTTTAAAATATCTTTAGCCTCAGAGCTCAGAAGAGGCCAAAGCATTTGTAAATGCCTTCCTGAAGCTTAGCATGCCAAAAAAGGAAGATAAAGCTATTCAGGACATGCTGACTCGGAAAGCTGTGGTTCTTGAGCATTATGCCAAGAAAAAGATCAAGCAAAAGAGGAAGAAAACCAAAGGTTTTACTGCCAAGCAGAGGCGGGAAATGCATCTTTTTGAAATTGAACCCAAGCAGCAAAGGTAAGAGCTTAAATATTTTCTTTGCGTAATAGTACCTCAGTAGTACGTAAAAGCAGCAGCACACACAAGCGGGTACTAGCCCTTCAGTATGTACAGTCAGTGTGACTTCTGTCCTGTCTGTGCAGCTGGTAAACTCAAGTCTCCAGCTGGCCTCTCTCTTTTTACGTACCCAACTATAATGAGATCAGACACAAACACAATCACCCCTGATTTCAGGATTTCATTAGACTGCCTGTGACCAGAGGGCCAAAACTCTGCAATCAGGGTCCTCAAACCACTGACTAAAGTCACGGCTGTTGTTAATGACAAGTGGGGAAAGAACTGAGTAGAAATCTCCTCAAACCTTAGATGCAACCTGATCCTCCTAAAACACATCACCATTTTGGGTTGACAGCAAGGAGCATGGTTTGTGCTTTTTTATAAAGCAACTCCGCTGTTTAGAGCAGGTTATGAAAGCAGATTACAAAACTTAACAAATTGTAGTCTTAAGTCTGTTGTAGATACGGATTATTTCAGTAATAAGCCAAGAGAGGTTTTGGTCATTAAGTTCTTGTGTAATACTTCTTGTCTCTTTTACTACAGGTATGCCATCTTTCTACCACTACATCAGCTCTGGAAACAGTATATCAGAGACCTGTGCCATGGCCTTAGACCAGAATCGTAAGTTGAGGTATTTTGTGGGTGGGTATGTTTGGGCCTGAGTTAGTAGATATTTCCACGTTTACTGAGCTACTGCTTGAAACATCACAGTTACTTGATAATGATATGTACTATTTCTGTGAGGTTTACAAAATGTGACTGTGACTACTAAAATCATGCTCAAAGCTAACTTTCCATATAACATCCTTTCCCTCTCCTCTGATTCCACCCTCTTCTTCAAGGCAACCATATATTGTGCAGAGCAAACTGCTCAAAGCTGATCTCCATGGAGCAATCATTACAGGTATTCCATTTGGTCTCTTTTACAAAATCATCTGGAGTTGAGTACACACTCCTGTGTTTCAGATGCTTGTTTTTAAATTCATTCAGTGTCATTTACTCTAGAATCACATAGTTGAAATTCCCTGTGGATGGATTCTTTCTCTACTTAGTAATGCCAATTACTTTTCAACTGCTCTTGAAAACCATGTTGTTAGTTGGAAATGTTAACTACAAACGTTACTACTGATTACAGTAAAATGGCATTATTTCAGAATATTGTTAACCAGTTTTTAAAATCACGGGTACGAGAGAAAATAAAGCGTCTGCATCAGAAATTTTCACATACCTACATATTTCTGTTCTTTCAGTCGCAAAATCAAAATGCCCCTCTTACGTGGGGATAACGGGAATTGTTCTACAGGAATTTAAACGCGTGTTCAAAATTATCACCAAAGAGGACAAATTAAAAGGTACATAACAATTTTTTCAGTGCTTTTCACAATCTGAATAATCGGAACTTTTTTAAACCCACTATTCATCTTACACCTCTGAGTACATTGTTTTATACCACTGTGTTTAGCTTTTTCCATAGAGTGCCAGAGGTCAATGTCTTTGACCATGTAACAACTCAATAGCTTACAAGAAAAAGTATCTCAGAATTGAGCAGTTCTTAAAAAGGTATTTTCGGTGAACCCAACATGGTCATCCATATGGCTCAATCATCTGCTCCACATTAGATACTCCATGCAACACTGCATGCTCATGAAAGAGGACTAACTTTAGTAATTCTAGTTTAAAAACCTGGAGGGTTTGGTTATTTTTAATTTTCTTGGTAAAGCATGAACTCCTTGAAACGGGGCAAACCTCAAGACTAAGAATAATGTGAATATATGCGAATAATATTCCTGGGTACTTCTGTATATTGTCATAACAGGGATTTACATTAGTTTACTCTTGTTAATTTCTTTCGTTTTACTTTTCAGTTGTTCCCAAATTTAACAATGTGTTTAGTTTTGAGATTGATGGATTCATTTCCTACATCTACGGAAGCAAGTTCCAGCTTAGAGCAAGTGAGCGATCTGCAAAAAAATTCAAGTTGAGAGGGTCTATTGACCTCTGACTTCATGGAAAATCAGAAGTATTACTAGAATGGTCTCCTGGTTTCCTGCAGTTTAAAGACCAGGTTTTCTGGCAGAATGAAAATGGAACAGCTATATGAAGTATTTCTAAAACATTTCTACTTAATGAAGAATGACCAGTGTTGGCTGTCTTTAAAGCAGTCTCTCAGACTTTCAGAATTTGAATGTTTTGGTTTTTGTATATAACATTCTGTCTTTTATTAAACTTTTATTATTAGTGTCAAATATCTGACTTATGTTTCAATTTATAATCATAAATTTGCACAATGAAAATCGTATCTTGTAACTGATAAATGTTATTGTTGCTTTCTATGTAAATTGGACTTTATCTACCTCCTAAATACTTACAGTGCAACTGCAGGTGCTGACAGCTCTCACAGTTATTGCTCCTGGGCCATCTTAATCATAGAATAGTTAGGATTGGAAAGGACCTTAAGATCATCCAGATCCAATCCTCCTGCCATGGGCAGGGACACCTCACACTAAACCATGCCCCCAAGGCTCTGTCCAACCCAGGCTTGAACACCGCCAGCAATGGAGCATTCACAACTTCCCTGGGCAACCCATTCCAGTGCCTCACCACCCTTACAGGAAAGAACTTCCAATAAAGAACTCATATCCAATCTAAACTTCCCCTGTTTAAGTTTGAACCCATTACCCCTTCTCCTAGCACTACAGTCCCTAATGAAGAGTCCATCCCCAGCATCCCTATAGGCCCCCTTCAGACAATGGAAGGCTGCTCTGAGATCTCCACACTGCCTTCTCCAGGCTCAACAGCCCCAACTTTCTCAGCCTGTCTTCATACGGGAGTGCTCCAGCCCCTGATCGTCCTCGTGGCCTACTCTGGACTTGCTCCAACAGTTCCATGTCCTTTTTATGTTGAGGACACCAGAACTGCACACAATACTCCAAGTGAGGTCACACAGAGCAGAGTAGAGGGGCAGGATCACCTCCCTCGACCTGCTGGTCACGCTCCTTTTGAGGCAGCCCAGGATACGGTTGGCTTTCTGAGCTGTGAGTGCACACTGCAGCCACCTCATGTTCATTTTTCCATTGACCAACACCCTCAAGTCCTTCTGTGCAGGGCTGCTCTGAATCTCTTCTCTGCCCAACCTGGAGCTGTGCCTGGGATTGCTCCAACCCCGGTGTAGGAACTTGCACTTGTCATGGTTAAACTCCATCAGATTCGCTTCAGGTTTGTCATCATCACAACATCTTTGCCTGGTTTAAGTATGTACAAGTAGGTTGTTTCAACTGATAGGTTCCACCTTGAATTTCTCCTTCCTTGTGGTTAATATTGCTACAGATAATACAAGCAAGCATACAGAAACGTTTTCTAAGTACTAAAATGTTCTGGTCACCTTATTATTCCTGCTGCAGTCACTCACACTTTCCCACTGAATACCACTGGATGGCTAATTCCCAGCTCTGGTATTTATGCTCCTCTCTCAGCACACAGTACAGTTTCCCTAATTAATCTCCCTTTGCCTCAACAAAGGGAAGCCTTACCTTAAGTGATCAAAGTACAATTCTTCAGCTGTCCACAGCTCTCTTTTGAGGCTCCAAGAGCCCCATCTTCTTCAGCCTACATACCACATGATGTTGCAGCAGCATCCCCAGGATGGAAGCTCCCTAACAGCCAGAAGCAGCTGTATCAGACCAGTCTCCTGCACCACCACAGATTAGGCAAATGCCCAACTGGCCTCTTGAAACACCCAAACTCCCAAGCTCTCTTGATACGGAAAACACTTCAGTACCTTCAAAGACTAACCCCTATCAGTTGTGCCTCCTACCCCAGCTGTACTGCCTTCCTGCGCCCAGAGTGAGCTCCTTAGCATGGGGAACCTCCCTGACTAAAGCACATTACAGAACAAATGCTCACCCTCATTTATTCTGTTAGACAAAAACTGGATTGACAGAGCTCACAACATTCACCAAACCGTGGTCCTACATACTGCATCAAAATATTTGTTGACAATGGACAATTCCATGGAATCTCAGAGGTTTGACGCATCTTTGTCTCACGCTCCGCTTCCTTAATCCAGTCATTCCTATGGTAACTAACTCCAGTTCTGAGTCACCCTTCCCCACAGCCTGTGATGAAAATGTATGCTTCTGGTAAGGCAGAAACCTCCCTCTGTGTACTGGTTTAAATTAATGAGCAAATGTGAAAAATGGAGGATCATGCATCCACTGCTGGTGAGAGGAGAAGTTACTGGTCAGACACTGACCAGTCTTCTAAATAACTATCACCTTGTCTAAGCAACTGAACTAGAGATTTGCAGTACAGGCCTGTTAATAGGAATCTCTTCTGCTGTATTAGTTAATAAATTATTTTAGCTCTCAGAATGAGCTCCTAGCCTTCTGATGTATGTGCATACTTTTGACTGAGACACTTGTCCTGGGATCAGCAGTAGCAGTCATTGTTCTTCTTCTTAGTAGCTGGTGCAGGCTTGTGGTTTTGACTTTCAGCCTGGGAACAGTGCTGATAACACCCATGGTTTAGTTGCTGCTCAGTAATGTTTACTCTGACCAAGCACTTTCTGAGTCTCATGCTCTGCCAGGAAGGAGGGGAAGCCAGGAGGAAGCACAGACAGGACACCTGACCCAACCTAGCCAAAGGGGTATTCCATACAACAGCACGTCATGCCCACTATATAAACTGGGGTATATAAACTGTGGGGAGTTACCCAGAAGGGCCAGATCACTGCTGGGTCGGACTGGGGATCGGTTGGTGGGTGTTGAGTGGTTGTATTCTCTTCCCTTGTTATTTCCCTTATCACCATTATTATTGGTGGCAGCAGCAGTGGTTTTGTGTTATACCTCAGTTACTGGGCTGTTCATACCTCAACCCATAGGAGTTACCTTCTTTCCATTCTCCTTCCCATCCCTCTGGGAGCAGGGGGAGGGAGAAGGGGATGGGCAGGAGTGAGTGAGCAGCTGTGTGGTTCTGAATTACTGGCTGGGCTTAAACCACAACACGCTAATCTTAAAATATACAAAAATACATATAAGAGAAAGGCTGCGTGGAGACCTCATAGCAGCCTTCTAATATCTGAAGGGGGTCTATAGGGATGCTGGGGAGGGACTCTTCATTAAGGACTGTAGTGAGAGAACAAGGGGTAATGGGTTCAAACTTAAACAGAGGAAGTTTAGATGGGATATGAGGAAGAAATTCTTTACTGTGAGGGTGGTGAGGCACTGGAATGGGTTGCCCAGGGAAGCTGTGAATGCTCCATCCCTGGCAGTGTTCAAGGCCAGGCTGGACATAGCCTTGGGTGATATAGTTTAGCGGGGGGTGTCCCTGTCCATGGCAGGGGGTTGGAACTGGATGATCTTAAGGTCCTTTTAACCCTAAGTATTCTATGATTCTATGACTCTGAGATAGAAAAATAACTATAATACTCGAATAATAGTTTCTGGGAAGTATGGTATTACCAGAAATGCCAAAGAACTGCAGCTTGACCTCACACATTTTAAGACAATATTAAAAACGGAATATAAATGCCAAAGTCCTCATATGCTTGTTAAAGGCAAAATTTAAAACTCCAAAACCAGAACCTTAAGCATGACTGCACTCACTGGTCTGTCAGCCATGTGGCTCCAGAGCCCCAGAACTGGGACAGAAAGTTTAGAGAAACATGCTTCTTGTGTATCTGTGTCCAACTGTCAGGACAGACCTCTAACTATCAGCTCCTTGGTCACCCTCTAGTGTATACACAGTATCTGCTCCAAAACAGACTCCACTTAACAGCATTGTTGTTCTGGGAGGGGTGGAAAAACAGGTTTATGCACTTCTTGTAAATGTTACAATAACCCCATAAATCTGAATTATTTCTCTATGTGGAGAAATTGTCTGCAACACTCTGCCCTGCATATTCTTCCTCTAAAAGATTATTTCAAAATTACAGGCTCAGAAATGTTCAGCTGAACAGCTAGCTCTTGAGTGGCTGAGGTGCTCACAGAAGAATTTAAATGATGTAATAGCTATTGAACACCACATTATAAGGCTGCTTAATTAATGTGAATGATAGTTATGTCTCAGTCACAGAGGATTATTTTACACAGAGAAAAACCTATTCATTGCCACAGTAGCCATTTCAGCAGTTTTTACAGGAGCAGTTGCATCATGGATTCATTGAGTAGAAGGTAATTAGACACCCTAAATAATAAAGATTGAAAGTTTTATAGTCCCAATAAAGAATGATGCAGTTTTTTTATTTAAAAGAGTTTAATTGCAAGCGTATGATAATGAGAGGGAAAAGAGCACTAGCACATGGAATCCTCCTGCAGCCCAGGCTCCTGGGGAACTTCCACTTCTTTTGTGCAGAAATATAGAAGAATAAGGACAGAAAAAAAAAGAAAATAAGATCTTAAGTATCCAAGCTCCAAGCTTCTCCCTGTGGCAGCATTTCAGTGGATAAGGGCACACTGGCCTGCACCTATTACACTCAAAGGTTGACGCTACTGGAACAGCTGCATACAGCTGATCAGATACACAGAAATACTCTAAAATATCGTGAAGGGCCCAGCACAGACCATTTGAGTGACGATATGTAGACATACGCCAGCCTTGCAAACTTGTCTCACAGCTGTAGCCTATTACAGAAACTCTTTTTTGTGAGACAGTCGTCAAGGTCCTTGACATTTCTGTTATGAGGCCCTATTTGCAAGTTTATATATCAGAGATTATAACAGCTATAAAAATTTGAATGAGTTTTAAAACTTCACATTAACATTCTTTAAGCAAATCTTTACAGAAAAGCTGAAAGTTTACTTGTTCCGCTTGTTATTTTAGGTCTCTATCATTACATAATTTTCAATCTAGATCCTTACACACTCCACATCACAGTACCAACTAACCTCTTTTCTCAGCTGCATCTTAAGAATGGCAGTTTGGAGCTAGGATAACTTATTTGACATCTGTTTCTCAAAAAAAAAGAACTTCCAAGAAGGGTTTTTAAATCTTTACGATTATTTAGAAAACCTAAAGCTTACCCATAGAACAATAACATCTTCTGGTTTTGAACAATGACTTTTTTTAAAAAAACAAATGAGTTATTAATGTGAACAGACTGAGTGATCAAATTCAATTAAGCACGGGCAGTATGTACTATAACAACATTCACTGTGTCATGAAGTAATTAAGCAGGTTTATTTTCTTTAGACTTCTGGCAGTCTACCTCAGAGAACCGTTCATTCCTACTTCTAGCCAGGTAGCACTTCCATGAAGATGTATGATGATTTTTAGCTACACTGCTGGGAAGGGGAAAACAAAATCCGACAGCTATTATCAGGAGACAGTATTAGCACCTACATTGACATCAAATTTTGGTGGTACAGTCCACGCTCTGTTCAAACATTGGTTTTGTATAGGAAGACAAGCCACTTTGGAGCCTACACATGCCAGAGAATGTTTCAAAGAACAGTTTTCTTCACACGCAGAAGAATGGTGTGTAGCTTCAGGAAAAATAGATTAGTAACTTGTGGCTTGTATCTGCGGGTGAGGTATTTTAACTTATTGCTGCTGCTGCTGCTGCTGGTTTTGTCGCAGCTAACATAAATCTCTAACAGAGATCGCCTCACCTCCTTCTACGCCCAGAGCAACGCATTTTCCTTTGGTACCAGAAGATGGAGCCACATGCTCACAGTTTTAAAGCGATCCTCTCCCAGCCCGTTCTCACAGAACCACGCATGAAGTAGACAGGCCCTAGAAACTGCTTCCTTACCTTGCATGAACTTGCCTTTTTACTGCGTCTATGTGTACTGATAATCTGGTGCATGCCTTACCCTACATCAGCTGCCTTTCTCAGATGTTTCCATACCAACTGAATCATCCTTACTGCAACGGATTTTCTGAATTCCCTACTGTGTTAAAATGATTGAAATCAAGAAACAGAACCAAACTAAGCCTTGCACTTCCAACTGCTAAAATACCACACTTTACATATCCTTCATGAAAGGATATGCTCTTAAAGGAAGTCATATATGTCCCAGAAGCATCAACTTCAGACTCTTTATTCTCATATTGTTATAAGTCCAGATAAATGCAGATATATCATGTTTGCTGTGTCCTAAAGCTTAAAAATATGCACACAGATGAGAGAAAAGGCTAAGCTTGTACTTTGCAAACCTTCAGTATCGCTGTTGAAACAGAACAGCAATAGCAGGAAAAGAATTCAGGTGAAGAACATGCACAGAATGATGTTACTCAAGATGCAGTCCTCTCTTCACAGCATGCTGTAAAATGTTTTCAGCAGCTTTCCTTAACACACCTCTTTTTTTCCACATTAATTTCATGCATGTTTCTTTTAATACTATGCCCCTCTCTACATAGAATACCTGCATCTTCCCACAGTTCTGGCATTTCATACTCTTAACCCCACATCTTTCCCACCTTCCCCCTTCATATTTTGACTAGAACCTGCTCCCACTACCAGGGAACACAGAAATAGTGGAATGGCAGCATGCCGATCCTACTGCTGCTTTGTCAGTGTGTACTTACTCATCCTGCTCCTCAGAAGAGATCAAACTCCTGAACTTTCTCCATTTTATGTCCCTGTACTGGGCTCTTCTTGAGTGCAACCTGGTGACTCACAGTGACCAACCCACTTGGTCAATCCATGCAGAAAATGAATGTGAAGTTCATGCTGTTAAGGATGAAAGCAAGCACATGTTAATGGCACAACCTGAAAAAGCTGACAGCAGGCAATGTGGCACAGCACAGTGCTGCTCCAAGACGCAGGGGAAGGGCCACACCAGTGTGGGATCAGGGTGGTTCTGCACTCCCGGCAGCAGCATCCCAGGCCCAGTAACAGAAGCTCAGCGTGCCCTGACACCCAGCACACACTGCACAGCCCCATGTGTCCTCCTGACACCCAGCACACTCTGCACACTCTCTGCTTGACCCCACAAGCATCAGCTGATGTAGCTAGTTTGCTGATGGTTTTAAGTTTCAGGTCTCACCATGTCCTCTGCTCACAGGATACTCTTATCGTATACACTGAGGGCATCATTTAAAGAACATTGCAGTGACAAAATGCCCTGGCTATTTTACACTTAGGGAGGGGGATTACTCCCTCTCACCATACCTTTCACCACTGCTGTTTATCACTGAAAATCAAGAAGGAACAGCAAAATACATTAAGCCTTCACAGCACAGAGACCCACAGACAGCTACTGATCACTAACACCAGCATGCAGCCTTCCCATAGTGCTGACAACCAAAAGCCTTTTACAGGAGGGCACATACCCCATTCTTTCCTTCTCCTGGAACCCAACCTCGAGCAAACATTTATTGCATATTTGCACACAGCATTTCAATCTAGCCTCTGCTGTTTACCCGCTTGGCCACTACCGGCTGTTCAGCCCCACCTGAGGGCACGCACAGCACCGCACATCTATCACAGAACCAACACACGGCTCAGCCAGGCCCCGGCGCCTGCGCGTCGTCACCAGAGCTCGGCCGCGGCCCGCGCCTCCGCAGCGGCGACACACGGCAGGGACCCACCACGAGAGCTGCCCCCGAGCGTCCCGGGCGCCGGCCTCGGAGGGGCGGCCGGAAAGGCGCCAGAGCTTCCGCAGGGCCGCACGGACCGCTACCCAGCGCTGCCCCAGCCCACGGCCAGCGGTTAACGGGCGCCAGCGCGGGGGATCACCTCCCGCTCCCTCAGCTCCCAGCAGCGCTGAGGCGGTGCTCGGGCGCCCCCTGCCAGCGCCCCTCCCGTCCGGTGAGGGGCGGTGCGTGACGTGACTCAAAGCGGCGCCGACCCGTGTCGCGGGCCGCGCTCGTGAGCCGGGGGCGTCCGCGCCCCTCCTGGTACAAAGCCGGAGTACTCTGCCAGCGCCCGGCTGCTGCCGTTGGCTTTAGCCGCTCATCGGTATCGCAGGCTGACGTTTGCAGCTTTACGTTTGTTGTTACCTGCTATTAAATAAAGAACCAGACCGGCCCGAAGCGTGACTGGGAACTGCTTCCCAGGAAGCTCTCTGCGTTTAAGATCTCAGTGTGGATTCTCTCTTTTACGAGGGAACTGAAAGATCTTTGCCGCATGTGTGTGGGCTTCTGTTTGTAAAAAGGGAAGACGTAACTGTGCTATTTTATTTTAATTCGTTTACAACGGTGCTGGTGAGATCGCTGTGAACGTTTTTTTTTCCCCTCTCACCTCCTTGTGGAGCTCTCCTCTTTGCCACTGATTTTCGGGCTCTATGCGTTTGGATCGTTTGCTTCCGCCTTAGGCGGGTGCCGGAGACCTTTCAGGTGCATCGGCGTGAGAAGAGGTGCGATTGCAATCGAGGACAGCCACGGAGCAGGAGTTCACCACATAGGCATTGTGGCACTAGAGAAAACCAAGCCTCAAACAGCTTCACCTGCGAGAGGAATTTGTTATTCAAATACAAAGCAGAGGTACGTGGGTAAAGCACTTGAGTAGTCACGTCTGTGCTTGCAAAAAAACCAGCTGTGACCTTATACAACTATTCAGAAACAGTGTCTTTGGGTGTTAGCATTGCCATCTGTTCCTCTCTCTGCAGTTTGAAAACCAATGAAGTTGAGAACAGTTTAAAATGGTTTTGCTTATTGTTTTTAGAACAGTATGAAGAGAGTGAATCATGGTTTTATTGGTAACACTAGCACTGCTTTAAGGGTTCACATTCAAACACATTCCTAGTTTACGCTGGGAAGGCCAACAAGGTTAGACTTCCCAGCTGTTTTTCTAGTATATATAGCTCCTGGTGACGTGCTGCACAACTCTAGTGGGTTTTTACAGGTACCTTTTCACTGGTTTAACAATAAATGTTACCGAATTACAGACCTCCTGTGGCATGAGCTCGTTTCTCAACTATTATTTCACAAGGGGGATAACCAGGAAACTTCTCTGCACTTGGACTCTTCATTAGGGACTGCACTGGTAGGACAAGGGGTGATGGCGACAGGGGAAGTTTAGATTGTACAGAAGGAAGAAGTCTACTGTGAGGGTGATGAGGCACCAGGGTTTCCCAGGGAAGTTGTGAATGCTCCATCGCTGGCGGTGTTCAAGGCCACGGTGGACAGAGCCTTGGGTGACATGGTAGAGTGTGAGGTATCCCTGCCCATGGCAGGTGGTTGGAAATGGATGATCTGAAGGTGCTTTCCAACCCAAACTATTCTATGATTCTATGATTTACTCAGAGATCTGTTTTTCTCTCAATATGACAAAGAATTGCTATCTCATTGGGTATGCAACCAAGGTGGGGTATTCTGCATTTTTTTCTTAAGAAGTGAATTTGGGTCTCTTCCAGGGTGCCAATCAAAATCTCTTTCCCAACCCTGGATTTTTTCACATAGTTTTGCTCAAAGTCCCACGCCTTCCACAAGTAACACATCTGAAAACCAACGTCCCACTATTAATATAAAACCCTGTCATGGGTTCAGCAGTAGCAGTCTTTTTTCCCCTTCTAGGTAGCTGGTGCAGCACTGTGTTTTCGACTTGTGGCCTGAGAGCAATGTTGATAACACCAATGTTTTTAGTTACTGCTTAGTACATTTTGGTCTGGCCAAGGACTTTCTGAGCCTCATGCTCTGCC
>JAOEHY010025449.1:25933-44241 GCA_025447955.1 Psilopsiagon aurifrons
CCCATTCCTCCAGGAGCAGAGGGAAGAAAAAGGGGGAAGTGAGTGAACAAACTGCGTGGCTGATTTATGGCTTAAACTATGACAAACCCCAACCCCACTTCAGTGGTGAGGCACTGGAATGGGTTGCCCAGGGAAGTTGTGAATGCTCCATCACTGGCAGTGTTCAAGACCAGGTTGGACAGAGCCTTGGGTGGCATGGTTTAGTGGGAGGTCCGTGGGAGAGGGTTGGAAATAGATGATCTTAAGGCCCTTTCCAATCCAAACTATTCTATGATTCTGTGATTCCTATTTTGAACAGAAAGCAGCTGACCCATTTTCTACGTTTAATGCATGGAGAGAAACATCAAAAAATACACAAAGCCACCTTATATCATAAAAACCGCTAATGTCTGTGATTCTGTTTCTGTCTGAAACCGCTTCTGTGGGGCAGTGGTGAAAACCTGAGCCTTGCCCAGAGGCTGGTATGCAGTGAGGAGCAAAGACCCATGGTGCTGTCTGCAGGGCAGGGAGGGAGTCCCACGGGCCTGCACCACCTTCAGCTGAGCTGAGGGACCAGCTCACTGTGGCCTGTAATAGCCCTTCACCCAGCCCTGCTAAAGCCTGCCCTGTGCAGGATGAAAGAGCAGTGTTTAGAAACTTCCCCTTTTCTCCACCCACTGATAAGGACAGGTGCAACATCAAAATTCCAAAACACAATGAGCCCCCTGTTAATCAATGACTTGCACAGTATGTTTTGAACAAAGGTAATCCTGTACAGAGGGGAAATCTCAGAGCAAACCAACTGAAAATTTGAAATGCACAATTATAGCTACACGAAAAATCTCATTTGGTCATGCAGTTTATGAACACCTTAATCTGTTGGCAGACTGGAAACTGCAAGGTAGCAGGATGTATGGAAATGCCAACAACATATTTGAATGCAAGAAGTTATTAGAAATAGCTTCTAAAGATATTTAAAAGATATATTATTATATCTTAATATATAATTATGTTAAGATATATTAATATTATAAAGATATTTGAAAAATAAGGAAAAATATTTTCTAAAGCAGACACCTCAGGGATGTTAGAAAAAAGCTGGAAATTAATAAGTTACTCAACATGACATTCAGAAAACTTTCACAGAGAAGGGCACATACCATAACACAGAAGGAGTACAGAAAGAGTTTTGCAAACTTCCTGATTTTAAATATAATTACTGAGTAAATACATGTTTAACACTGACAAATGTTTAAGTGTCTGTAACTATGTTAGTTCAGAATGTGAACCCAAACCAAACTTAAAGGTTAAACATTTGCTCAACACATTTATTGATTCATTTTTTCATTCCCAGTCTTTTCACATCAATGCCTTTGATATGCCTTTGAAACCTTCAGCACTATTGGATGTTGTGAAGAGCTTCAAACATTATTACGACATGAGGATTGGGAAGATTTGTCAGATAATGTAATATATGCTAACCCTACTTATTAATCTACTTTGTGTTTCTGAAAATTTACATTGTAAAGTACTAAAAATTTACAATTGAAACCTGCTGTATATCTAACCATTTTCATTTGAAGTACTTTTCTATTATTTGGCACCCCTTGTTATTGTTTGAAAATTATCATTACTTTAAAAGCAGAAGTAATTAAGTACAAAGAAAATACAATTAAAAAAATATTATTATTACAGATGAACAAGAATTTTAAACCATTTTGCACTTGGTTGGTTTAACTAATACTGTGCCATTTTTGATGTGCTACAGATCTTAAGAGCTGCTAGATCCCTAATGAGCTCCCATTACTCCCAATGGCATACATTTATCTTGTACCTACCAGATGTCAGTTGTTACTACTAATTACTTATGCGAGGAGATGGACACGGGGTGGAGCCCTGGGGCAGCCCAGGAACCATGCTGGAAGCACAGGGCAGTGCGAAAGAGCAGCAGGGAAGGGGTGGCTGGGGTAGAGCAAGGCCTGAACTGGGGCTGCTCCAGGTGAGCCACAGCACACATCTCCAGTGCACACCTTCCCCTTCTACAGCTCCAGACCAGCTCTCACCCAGCACTGCTCCACCGTCCATGGCCTCCACCACTGGTGTCACACCCCCAGGACATTCACATTGCAGGGACCCCCGGTCCCAGCTCACATTCTCGGCAGTTGTGATCAGTTCTGGTCCCAGCAGGCAGTGCTTGGCAGCACCTCTCTTGTCCCAGATTGGCCCTTGCACAACCCCCAAAACTGCACACCCCCTGCTGAGCTGTAGTACATTGAATGTAGATGGACCATCAGCCCCACTGGCTTCACCTGGGGCTTTCCATCCCCAAACTCCCAACACACAGCATGGGACAGGAACCATCAGCCCCAGCACGGGCAACCAGTGCAGCAAGGTGGGCCCTGGCTCCTGACAGCAGCTTCCTGAATGAAAAGGGAGAAGCCCTGGGGTGCAGAAAAAGGGAAAATGAGGAAAGAACAAATTGAGATTTATGGATGGAATGGAAAGAAGAAAACCACCAGGTGATGACAGATCAAACTGTCCTGACGACCCTGGAAGGCACAGCCAGTCAAAAGCAGAAGTCCCAGTGGCATACAGCACCCCTGTCTCCCAGCATCATCCACACAGACTCCAGCCCTCTGCCCCAGACACACTGGGGACGTCTCAGGGTGCTGTAGGCAAAGTTAGGCACAGCCTGGGGACCTCATGCAGCCCTTGGGGGGCCTATCTGCCCCTGGAAAAATGGGAAGTGCCACAACAGCCCTCAGTGTCCATATATCCCCAGCAGCCCTGTGAGCAGTACTGGAGTCCTTTGGGACCGTCCCAGTGACACGAAAACGGTCTGAAAGACCTTAGGACAGCTCCCACTCCCTCAGATGCAACAGGAGGCTTCCTTCCCTTGGGAACCATCCTCAGGCATCTCTTACTGCATGTAAAGGGATTGCAGGACCCACAGCCGTGTGAAGAATAAAACAGTTACTTATTAATGCAGCCAACATCTGGCAGTGAGTCTGCCTCAGAGCTCCATGCTGCACTACCCTCAGCCCTTTTCCTCTGATGCCTAAGAGTCATCACTAGAGCAGTGCTCATCAGTATATGTGGAAGGGTCAGCTCCTGCTGCAGGCCATGGTGAGGCAAGTCTGTGAGCAGCTGCAAGCCTCCTTCCCTGCTCCTTCCTTCAGGGATAAGATTAGAGAGGAGGATCCCTGACCTCACCCCTTGTTCCTTTGCCTTACCCCTTGACTAGCACAGCTTCCAGGCCACCTGCCTGCCACTGCAACAGTCAGGCTCAGTCCATTGTGACTGCATCGTATCAAACCAAGAATTGTGTCAGAGCACAGAGCTGCATGAGCGTGGTGGGAAGGTTACTCTAGTAATCCTAACCAGAAGTATGATCAAGGAGCTAGTGATCCACTTAACCTGAGAAGATGCAGGTCTGAGCTGAGCTATGCTGCATGTATAACTTCACCTCCCAGCCTGTGTTGTGCATAACCCTTGCTAAAAAAATTAACTTAGCTGGCTAACTGTAAAAAAGGAGTCTGTAGGCAGCTGCCACTTGGCACTGGTGACGAGGGAGAGCACCTACATGTCTTCATTGTAAAGTGAAGCAGCAGGTTCCCACGTAAACATCCTTTCTTCTGGTGACAGGAATGAAAAACAGAATTATTTTCTTCTAAGAAAATCCTGTAAGAGCTCTAAAGGCTGAGATGTGGGTGGAACCTCCCTACAGAGGGGATCTGCATATTGTGCTATATTTTGGCTTAAGGTCACTCTGGTTCTGTGCAAGTCAGAGTTCCCAGCATCTGAAAGACACAGAACTATCCATCCTAACCTCTTTTTCTTTCTGGTGTTAAGTTCAATATGAAATTATAAACAATACCTTTTGGAGTTTGAGTGTTTTTCTGGGATAGCCACATGCAGAGACTTGCAGTCAACAGCTCAATGTCCAACTGGAGACCAGTGATAAGTGACGTCCCTGAGGGGTCAGTGTTGGGACTGATCTTGTTCAACATCTTTGTCAGTGACATGGACAGTGAAACTGATGCGCCCTCAGCAAGTATGCTGATAACACCAAGATGTGTGGTGCAGTCGACATGCTGGAGAGAAGGAATGTCATCCAGAGGGACCTGGAAACACTTGTGAGGTGGGCAAAGCCAACCTCATGAAGTTTAAACCATGCCAAGTGCAAGATCCTGCACCTAGGTCAGGGCAACCCCAGGCACAGCTCCAGGTTGGGCAGAGAAGAGATTCAGAGCAGCCCTGCACAGAAGGACTTGGGGGTGCTGGTTGATGAGAAACTGAACATGAGCCAGCTTCAGTATGCGCTTGAGCCCAGAAACCAGCCCTATCCTGGGCTGTATCAAAAGGAGCATGAAAGGTCAAGGGAGCTGATCCTGCCCCTCTACTCTGCTCTCGGGGAACCTCACTTGGAGTACTGTGTGCAGTTATGGTGTCCCCAACATAAAAAAGGACATGGAACTGTTGGAACAAGTCCAGAGGAGGCCACGAGGATGATCAGGTAGGTACTGGGGCACCTCCCATGTGGAGATAGGCTGTGAAAGTTGGAGCTGTTGAGCCTGGAGTAGAGAAGGCTGCATGGAGACCTCAGAGCAGACTTCCAGTATCTGAAGGGGGCCTATAAGGATGCTGGGGAGAGACTCATCCTTAGGACCATAGTGGTAGGACAAGGGGCTATAGGTTCAAACTGAAACAGTGGAAGTTCAGGTTAGATGTAGGGAAGAAGTTCTTTCCTGTGAGGGTGGTGAGGCACTGGAATGGGCTGCCCAGAGCAGTTGTGAATGCTCCGTCACTGGTGGTGTTCAAGGCCGGGTTGGACAGAGCTTTGGGTGGCATGGTTTATTCCGACCTGTCCCGTGGCAGTGGGGTAGGAGATGGATGATCTTAAGGTTCTTTCCAACCCTAACTATTCTATGATTCTGTAAATAGCCCAAAGCTTATTATCTCAAGATTCAGACCTGTCTATTTGACAATGAGCTGTAAACCCTAAACTGTAGCTGAAAAACTGCAAATATCAGAACCCAAATGCTTGCTGAGGCTATACAGCTTATGATAGACTCATAGAATGGTTTGGGTTCAAAGGACTTTATGATCATCCACTTCAAACCCCGTGCCATGGGCAAGGACACCTCACACTAGGCCCCATTACCCAAGGCTCTGGCTGAGGTTAAAAACCTATGCCCTGAGCAGTAAACCATAAATCCTGACTGATAAATACCAATTATCACAAAACTAACAAGAAAACCACAACACCTAAGTGAAAAAATCTCACCAAGAAATTCTAAACAAAAATCTGCCTAAGAAAACCTCTAAACCCTCAGTTTTACACAAGACAAAACTAAACATGTGGGAGCAGGAAAACAGTGAAGAGAAACCAAGGAATTTCTGCCCACAGCTTAAAACACATTTGTGAGGGCAGCAGGACTATGAGACACATCACAAAGACTTTACAATTTTTAGCCACCATTCAAATGTGAACATATGCAAGAAGCAGCACATGGAACAGTGCTACGCTGCTTTTGCACCAAACCTGCCTGTCCCCGGCTCTGCAGCAGCTCCAGTGCAGGATCCATGACCTCATGAGTTACCCGGGCTATCCAGAAGGTGGGGCAGAGCGTCCAGAGTGAAGGTAAAACACTACAATGGGGAAATGGGATGCAAACTAGACATGATTTTATCAAATTAACTACATTGTGGACATTTCTAGTGCCTAAGCACTCAGGCACCCAGCTGTTTTCAGCCTTTGGCAGATGATCCTTCTCAGGGGAACTGCAGCACAGACAGTGTTAAAAGTGTTTGCTTGTCTTACTTGGCATGAAGAACATCTGCCACAGAAAGGGGGCACAAGCAGCCCTCTCACTTCCCCACTTGTTCGTCAGCACAGGCAAGAGAAGGAAAGCAAAGGCCTAGCAGACTTCCAGGCCACCATCTGCTACTGTACCCAGAGCACTGCCACCACCGCACTGTGCCAGGGCCTGGCTCTTCAGGTGCTCACACATATGGGCAGGATGTTCTCCCTACCCCAGCCCAAGCTGCCTCCTCTCCAGCTCAACAGTCCCAGGGCTCTTGGGCTCTTGTCATGCAACAGCTGCTTCATCCCTTTGTCATCTCAGCGGCCCTTCACTGCATTCTCTCCAGTCTGTTCATGCCTCTCTTGCACAGGGGAGCCCAAGAGACTCTTGTGCTACAGACGACAGCAGGGTATCCTTTCCACCAGAAAATTCCAGATTCCCTGACACAGGGAAGAAGCCCCAGGTAACCTGATTAAGCAAATGGCCCCGAAAGAACTGAAGAATGCATGAGAGATGCCAGCACAACCTTGTAGTCCCTGGAAAAGTCAGGAGGACAAAAATATGGCTCCACAAGGCCCATGGCAGCTGTGGGAACACTTAGGAAAAATCCCCATAAGCAACAGGAATGCCCCCAAGAAGACACAGCACTGATGGACCTACCTCGCAGCACTAAGAGCATCCACCTCCTACAGCAGATTGCAGTGGTGGCACCGAAGAATTTTTGTGCACACCATATACGAGCTACAGCACAGCATTCATCAAGTAGCCCTAAGAGGATTATCTGGTATCAATCAAACATGTACTGTCCATCCTGAGATCTGCTGGACTAAAAAAAGTGAAAACAAAACCACACAAATCCCCCTTACACACGCATCTGTCTCGCTACAACAACTGTTTGAACTGATAGCTTCCATATGGCAGTATAATCAATACGAATATTTCCAGGGCACCTCAAAATTCTCAGTGATCCTCATTAACAACAACCTGTATTTCTAAAGAGGTAATGTATTTCTAAAGGTAATGGTAGGAATCATGCTGTGTGATCAAGTGTGTGACTACTCCATGTCACAGTATTAGAATGCATGACTGGGGCAGTGTTAATAAGCTATTTCCGCAGTGATTCCACTCAAAGTTTCTCCATCTCTTTTGCTTTCTGCATTCCACACCAACATCACCATCAGCTATCTCAGTGCAAACTTTGCTTTTCCAGGGAAAAGAAATCTATCAAAAAATGAAGTCCCTGCATAAGCCTTTTACAACAGAACTGCTGCAGCTGTCCTAGCTCTTCGAGAACTTTAATAAAAGCTCTCTATAACTAAAATATTAAAATTATGTTAAAATTTAAAACATCAAGAGAAGTCTTAAAAGTTCGGCACAACAACTTTAAAGCAAAGGAAAAGAGTCAAATGATTCTAAAAGAAACAGAAGGAATTTAGTTCCTACTTTTTTTCATTTATACACATTAAGAACTGAAATTCTTAAGTATTTAAAGCATGAAAACAGAAAACTGTTATCAATGAACAAAGGCATCTTTGACAATTCATCTTTTAATAGAATGAACTTAAATTATATTTTAAAAACAATGCAGAGAACAGCACAGCTCAGCTGTAAATGTGCAATCTGACAAGTATTCTCAGTATTTCTCATGCCTTTTTTGGGTTTTGGGGTTTTTTTTCAGTGTAAGAAACTCAGGGAAAAAAAACTGGTTCCATTATGGAAAAACAGCAGATGGGAAGATAGTTAAACTCATCAGCCAAGGATTTTCAAATAACCTCTATGCTACATAGTAGACAAATATGCAACCATCTATACACCACTTCCCAACCCCAATCTCAGAAATCATGGCTCAGTGCTCTGGATTAAATGACGACCAACTGAATTGATTCTGTCTTCTTGGCAGCACTAAATCCAATGACAGATCTTTCTGTTCTTTTTCTGAATCCACCAACTGATAGCCAAGCATGTTTATAGCACCTCTGCAAACTTCCTGTATTTTCTTAATTTTCTGGAAGGAAAGAGCATTTCTCCAGGCCTGTGAAACACTAATTGCATCTCGAGATGTGATTTTGAAGGCTTCTTTTTTCTTTCCTGGTCCCTGTCCATGTGTGATATTATGGATCCAGCTTCTGAGCACAGGGGTCAAACTAAGATCAGCAAATTTATACATTTCTGAGATTTCTGATAATGGATCCCTTACCAGGTCTTCAAAACGGATCATTAAATAGCGATCTTTAAGGAAATGGGGTGGTTTTAGAGTAGCCGTTTCATAAATCTGAACATGACTTCTACAGATCTCTTGCATTACTTTGTATTTGCTGTCTTCCACTTTGGTGCCATTGGTGCTCAAAACGATCCCGTTGTCACGGGCTAATGCTTTGACTGATTGTTCCCGTGACTTGACAACTGCCCTGGGATCACGGACCAAGTGAATGATTTTGAGATTCAGGGATGGATCAGTGAGAAGGGGGTAGAGGACCTTCAAGTCAAAGAATCGAACCTCCTTGATGACAACATGACTGTAGGTTTTACAGGCTTCCTCCACCTTGCTGAATGGGTACCGTCCACAAAGAGTCTTGCATGCCATTTCACTAGTTATGTCAGTACGCTGAAAGGAGTCACAGGCAGGAGCTGAGCACAGAGCCCGACTTACTGCCCACTGGAAAAGATCAGATAAGTTTCTTTTCCAAGGCATGTAAGCATCAAACACAGACATGTCACACAGAAAGACCGACCTGACAAGGTCCCGCACTGCCATGTGCAAGACTTTGGCACTGTTCTGGTACATAGTAACCCACACATGCCACGCAGGCTCCATCAGGTAGAAGACACTGGGGTGCTGGCTGAAAAGTTGACCGACAAAAGAAGATCCTGACCGCCAAGAAGAGAGAATGAGGATATGGACTTGAGATGGTTTCTCCTCAGGCTGAGTCATGAAGTTACTATACCGGGCATACATGAAGAGTAAGAATCCAGTCTGAACCGTAACAAAAATTATAACAATTGTGCTAGGAATCCGAATCCTTGCCATTCTCACTGAGGAAAAGCAATTACAAAAGCTGAAAAAGAAAAGGAAAATGCATGTGAACCATTGCCCCTATGGCACAATAATGATACAATTTACACAATACAAGCTCTTGCATTAGCAAAACCTTCCTTCAAATATGCACTTATCACAGAATCATAGAATGGCTTCGGTTGGAAAGGACCTTAAGCTCATCGGTTCCAATCACCCTGCCATGGGCAGGGACACCTCCCACTAAACCATGCCTCCCAAGGCTCTGTCCACCCCAGCCCTGAACACGGCCAGCAATGGAAGAATTTACAACTTCCCTGAGCAACCCATTCCAGTGCCTCACCACCCTTACAGTAAAGAATTTCTTCCTCATATTTGGCAGTCTTTGCTTCCTCAACCAGTGGCACTGGAATATGATTATTTGCAGGTGACAGGTATCAGAAGCTGTGAGAAAGTAATGCATCACAGCAGAAATTCCTTTGGAGCCTGTGCTTGATGCTGAAGGAAACCTTGAGTTGATGCAGCTCAACTACTGGAGAAGTAAAAATTTACGGAATACACAAAGCCCTCAACTTGAATTCTGTTAAACACTGCTGAGGGGAAAAAATCTTTCTGAATCATTCCCCTGTATTTCCATTTCTGTCTGTGAGGGCTTCTATCCCTTCATGGGAGTAGACAGAAAAGGCAGTAACCGTGCCTACTGAAATAATGAAAAAGCAGCTGGCATGCCTTTGGACGGGAGTGCAGATACCCTATGACTGAATACTCTTAAGTTTGCATTTAAGGAATTATCCATTTGTGAGTTACAATTAATCTGCATGTAAATCCTGGAAAATTTGAGGCATGTTGCCCACAAGTGGACTTCTGTTTTACTTGGAAGTCAAAGTTCAAGCCACATGCAGTCTTCATGATCTCATACTGGAGGCTTTTGGCACCTACCCCTTTGTGCTCTCACTTTTGCAGACTCCACTTGTAAGCAATCAGTGTACGTTAGCAGGCACGGTATTAGGAAGATAAGAATCCCCGTGCATGCAGATCATCTCAAGAGTTTTACATATAGGCATTTGCTATCTAGCTGCATTTAGACAATTCTTTTTACTGTTACACTGAAGATGCCTACATGTATCAACACATTCTGGATTCTTGAAAGTAAATAATGCGAACTAGTGAATATAGATACATGCTGATTTGACATAATGCATACATTAAGTCCCTAGTGCTAGCTCAAGGAAACGTGAAAACAACTATTAGTACCAAAAGTTGAAATAAATGGTCAACTGATAGTAGAAATGGGCATATTTGTCTCCTTCCACTGAATAAATGCTTCTTTACTATATAAAGAAATGCATTCTACCTTAAATTAACACAATTTTGCAACTAAACCTTTATTTAAACACCAAGAAAACCAGCAGAAATATGAGCTGAGTAGGAAAAAGGAGCCAATAAAAACATCAACCTTTGGTATCGTGCAGTATATCGTAAGGAGAGTATGGCAAATGAGTAATGTATTAGTTTGCTTGCAGACACTTTTCTCCCAGGACAGTCATTTAGGTTTGAAAAAGCCTTTAAGATCAAGTCCAGCTGTTAACCCAGGACTAAACCATGTCCCTACGCACTACGTCCACACCATGTCTTTTAACCACCCCCAGGGATTGCGACTCAACCTGGGCAGCCTGTTCCGATGTTTGATAACCTTTTGGTAAAGAAATTCTTCCTAATATTCAGTCTAAAGCTTCCCTGGCACAACTTGAGGGTATTTCCTCTCATCCTATCACTTGTTACTTGGGAGCAGAGACTGACTCCACCTTGCTGCAACCTCCTTTCAGGTAGTTGCAGAGAGTGATAAGGTATCCCCTCAGCCTTCTTTTCTCCAGGCTAAACAAACACAGTTTCCTCAGCTGCTCCTCGTGGGACTTGTTCTTGAGACCCTTCACCAGCTTCACTGCTCTTCTCTGGATTCAAAGATCTGTATATTCCTCACATTCACTCCGGTTTATAGCCACTCAGCTAAAAATGCCTCTTTACTGTTTTATGTTCCTGGCTTCACCATACAATCTTGCTTCTGTAGCTTAGCAACAGCATTTAGTAATTTCTAGAACTATGTTTATCACTGAGGTTTTAGTGATGGTGATGCCTGCTGAGGGGAGGCCCTTTTCTCTACAATCTCATCAACCTACATCCAGCCCAGAACAGTGTCCAGATGGCTTTGGAGCATCTCCAAGCTGAGAGACTCCACAACTTCCCTGGGCAGCCTCTGTCAGTGCTCTGTCACCTGTACAGTGAGAAGTGTTCAGAGGGAACTTCCTGTGCTTCAGTTTGTGCCCATCACCTCTTGTCCTGTCACTGGGCACCATTGAAAGCAGCCTCACTCAATTTTCTTTACACTCTCCCTTCAGGTATTACAAACATTGGTAAGATCTCCCAGTATCAGCCACTCCTCCCAGTTTCCTATCCTCAGCAAACTTGCAGAATCCAGACCTATCTTCACTAATGATATGGATGATGGAGGTACACTCTTCCCCATCATCCACAACATTAGTGAAGACAAGTCTGGATTCTGCACTGATTTCTGGGATACACTGCTAGTTACTGGCCTTCAACTAGACTTCATTCCACTGACCACCAGCCTGTGGGCCTGGCCTTCATCCAGGCTTCAGTCCACCCTAATGTCTGCTCATCTCGCTGCCCTGCATGAGCTCCTTTGCACAGTAACCTGATTGTTCTCACTTCAACAGGCTTTGTTTTTAAATAGCAAAATGGGACAAAATGTAACAGAGTGCTCATAAATAACTTTATTTTTTCAGGGCCAGGTTCATAAGCAAATTTAAAGCCACAAAAAACCAGACCTTTTACAAGACCCAGATGTCACTATATTCACTGAAATTCCCACTAATATATCCAGGCAGACAAGTATGGAAAGAGTAGCCCAGGTTCTCAGCTCTGGTATTAATGTTTGGGCTGCAAACAAATATGCTGCATATTTTTGGCAATGGGATGGGGGGGCAAGGTCTCTGTGGACCAAACACACTGCAAGTTGGCTTTTGAATTTCGCTGCATAATCAGTATGTTAGCTGTACTCAAAAGGGAACTGAAGAATGACAGGCATAGTCTGATACCCTGGCACTGCACTAAACCATGAAATACCAACTATGGAACCATTGGCCCCTTGACCTAATGCCAAGATCTTCTGACTCATATCCCAACAAGTCCTGATTCTATACATGACTAATGACTGTTTTTAGAGCACCATATTTTGCATGCTAATTTGCCCATGATAATCCTTCAAGACAATATAGCAGAATACAGTGAAGTACAAAGATTAATCACAATGACAGTAAATAACTTCTGTGAAAGGAATACTGAAGTTCCTCAGCCTGGAAGAGATGCTTCCTGAACAGAGAGGTCACAACTGGCCTGGACAGAGTACCTGCAAAAAGACTTTCTCATGACTGCTCAAAACAGGAAAATTGGAAGAATTCAATTACATGATCACTCATGACAAAAGCTTTTTTGCGCTGCATTATAAAAATGTGAAACTCTACGTCGAAATGCTGTGGCAGCAAGACTATACAAGAGTTCTACAAATTATGATATCAACTGAAAGTAATTAATGGAAGAGAACCTCCCCAAGGCTGTGAAAGTAAAGACGAGGCTCCAGCTGGTGGCTTAGCAACTCCCTTGACTGTAGACGGCCGGGGGTGTCTGCCTGCATCTGGGAGATATACTCAGAGAAATCAGCTTTCCTGTATTGTTTTAACATTTTCCCTAGCAATCCAATATCTGCTACCGTTGGGCACAAGAACAGGCAGATAAACATCCAGTTTAATTCTGTATGGCTGAATTAATGCAGTTTAATTCTTGTGAAATCTGCCTCATTCAGATACTTAATTTTTTGCATATTATGCCACCAGAAGCATCTATAAGTTTGTCAGTGCAGTGAGGACTATCAGCAACCCAGCAGTCTGCACTGACACTTGAACAGAGGTGAGGAAAGAACACAAGTTAACATGGAAGAGCAGCTGCTTTTGCTGGTTCAAGTTTTCCTGAAACAGTTCTTACACCTGAAAGACAGGCAGCCAGAACTACCACAAGTCCCTGCAAAAGTCAGGCATTTTCTGCACTGACTGCATCCTGCAGCTCCTCACAGTCTAGCCCATTACGTATCTTTTAGAGGCATAGTGATACTTTCTAACGAATTAATGTGTTTCTGTAACTACACAGAACTGCTGCTGCACTAATCAAGAGCACAGCAGAAATAAAACACCAACTGCTGTTTATACTTTATTAGCAAGGGATGAGGGAGTGAGAAATAAAAACATGTAGATGTCAAACAAAAAGCTGGGTTTTTAAACTCAAATCTGTGTTGACTGCCTCTCTGACCTCTCCTCACTTCGATTCCCACCCAAGTACTGTTGCAGCAGTACTGTGCCAACAAAAACGCAGCTAGCATGAGTTATTAGTCCATAATTTGTGTCTGAACTAGTTTGCCCACTATAAGCAGTGCAAATAATATGCAAAATTACTGCAGCCAAAGTATTTCTCTACTCTTTACTATGATATAAGCTGCAAGAAAGATGTGATATCAAAGTAAAGCACTAAGTAGATTCTCATTTCCAGTATTTAAGATTCATCTTCTACCCTTTCAGGTAAGTTGTGATGTTTCTAAGGAACATGCATGCATGTAGTCACCACACAGAAAAAAGTAATTACACAACAAAATGCAGCATCTGTAAGAGATCTGGGGGAGTTTCCATTGCACAAGGCTAAACACACATCCAGTTCACTGTTTTTTCTCTGTAGACAGTACCTTTAATTTCTGCATTTCTCACACCGGGCACTATAATTCTGTTTGCAAGTAAATACCCTTTTACCATCTGCAGTTGCATTCTGCAGATAAGGTGCTTTCAGCCTGCATTAAACTCTCACTCCTTTAATGGGCAGCTTTATAACCCACCAAGCTCTTTAAGGATTTTTGACAAACATTGGCAGGCAGAAAGCAGCTCTTGAACACCCTGAAAAATCACCTGCTCATGAAATTGCTGAATATATATATATATATGTATATATTTATCAATCTACTGAACAGATTATATTATATCATAGCTTTGGCAGCGCTGGGTTAACTGCCAAGCGATGTTGGACTTGATGGTCTTTTCCAACCTAAATGATTCTATGATTCTAACTGTGAGGGAAAGCGCCTTACAATAGAGGCCGATTCTGATCCTCCATTTACTTCATTTCAGGGCTCGCCAGAGGGTGCTGCGAGGCAAGCTCTTTCCACACAGAAAGGCAACATGCCAGAGCTTCACCAGTTGTTAGTCTGGGCTTTGCTTTGCATTGCCTCACCTCTTTCTCTGCCAGTGCACCCCACTTCTGACAGCTGAGCAGCACGATGTGAGGCCCCCGGGGAGCTAGAAAGGGGCTTGTTCCCGTCCCTCTTCTTCCTTCTCCGCTTCCCAGCAGAGCTCTCTCGTGCTGCCCCCACCTTACTCGAGCAGGCCTGCTGACAGAACTGGAGAAGCATCAGGCCAGCCAGGCATCCAGCTTGAGTACATCTTCAGCTGTCACCTGCCACCTCAGAGACAGAACCTTCCAGCAGGCACCTACCTCCTCGTTGACTCATGAAATCAGACTTACCGGAAGTGTCAAGGAGGCTACCAGAGGCAGAAAAACAGACTGTAAGGGATGCAAAGTTGCAGCATAGAGCACTCTAACACCTTCCACATCTCTCACCTGGGACACCTGAAGTGTTGCAATATGGTAGCACCACAATACATGCTTTTGTACTTAAATGAATACTGCTAAGCAGAGACAATTTTAATAACAGCCGAAGCAGTATTCCTTTTCTTTGAGAGCAGTATTACTTTAGTGTGTGTGATACTATTTATGCAGGGAGAGCTCTGGCAAACAGCAAAATAATCAAAAATCTCATTCTAACAAAATCTTTAGGCAGAATCAACTCTTCACAAGCCTATGAAAATGTTCAAAATGTGATCTGAAAATCTGTATATATGGTTTAGCTGAGAGTCCTGAGTCAAGCCAGTCACTGGGCTTGTCTGCTAATGGCTACTAATGGAAACAAGATCCTGGACTAGATGAATCCTGGCTCTGTCCCAAAATAACTACTTACGTATTGTGCAGAGGAAATTAATTATACAAACTGGCCAACAAAGCAATGATTTTATTCATCACATAAACTGGCTCTGACAGAATCCTGAGCAGCGGGGCCACTAGCATCTACCACTGCTTGCTGAGACTAGATCCATTACAGAAAGCTATCCAGTTTTATCAGGCAGGCTAAACACACAGTGAGTGGTAGCACTGATCCCAGAAAGCCTGTTTTCTAAACAGAGCACTTTTCAGACTCAGAATGGTAGACATGAATGGAGGAGGAAATAACTAAATTGTGTAGTGGATGATTGTTTAGCTCTTGCTTTCATTTTTACTCTTTTGTCACATAAGACAAGTAATGTTGGAACGGAGTACTCAAATTTTTGCAGGTCAGCACTGAAAGGAGCACAGTTGCTCAGTGAACTTTGTTTCAGTACAAAATTCAACCTGAAGAGACCTAACTTTATAGCTAAAAAAAAGACCTTCTTATTACAGTGCTCATTTTTTTCTGGGATACTAAAACTGTAGTAACACAGCAAGAGTGCCCCACATTAGAGCTGTAGAGAAACATGGGCTTCCTTTGTGCCTGGGACAAAAGGCTGAGATGAAAGACTCCCTTGGAAAAAATGGATCTGGGTCTGTTTCTGGAAGACTGAAAAATCTGGCTGGAAGAAAGCAGAACAGCTGAGAGAAGAATTACAAGTATCTTGTCCCCTAAAATGACTTCTGAGCAACTGAATTTTATCCGTCTTTGTCAAAGTCTTCTCCGGCCATTTTGTATCTGAGAGAATTTCCAGCACACTTGCATTTAATAAAACAGTTTATGCAACACTCTAAAGCCAAAGTCTTTATGCAGAAAATACTTCAATTCCCACAAAATGCAAAAATGCACACGTTCATTTCCCAGACTGATCTCTTCCACTGAAAAATGATAACCTAATGATATACTATGTTCAACCTCTTGACCGTCAGAAATGATTTTGTCCTGTATGCTTGTCATATACTAAATGATGACTTTCAGAGCAACCATATGAGCTGGACATAAGTATCATTTGTGTACTTGTAATTCAGCAAAATACCTCAGTACTGACTGTGAAAAAACTGTAACAGTAAATGGCATCATGCATTTTATAGAATAAATAGGAAAATGTTTGTGCATGGCATGATAAACAGATCAAAGACCACCTAAAGGCCTACTACACCTCATGGAAACATTACTCACTACATAGTTCACCTCTAAGACATCACACCAATGCAACCATGTAGGGAGAGGCCTGAAGGATAAAAGCCCGAGCACTGCTCAACTGATAAGTGGGGATGTGCTGGAACTTGTCGGCCATAAACCTTGGGAGATAAGAAGCTGCTAACTCCCAGACCCTGACAGCGGAGGCAGGCGCTGACTCCCAGACCGTGACGGGAGCCAGATGTAGAATGCCTAAGATAAAGGGAACAAACGGTGCTTGGGAGAAAGCCTTCCATTTGCACATCAGAGATCCCTGACTGTGAAAGTTTAGAGGTTGTTTTTATTAGCTAGAAGCCAATTAGAAGCTGTTGTATAGCTAGTGCGCATTCAGAAATAACCAATCAGCATGTCACATACTTGTAAAAGAAACGTATATAAGTGTATGAAGTTTGTTAATAAATCGACACTTTGCTTGCATAAAGCTATGTCCCGTCTCTCCATCACAGCACAACCACCAACAGACTGGCTGCTATGAGCTAACATTACAAACATAGTTTCCTGCTGAAAAAACTGAAACACAGGAACGTGACAAAGCTGGTCCAAGAAGAACACACAGCAGTATTTCTAGTAGCTCTTGGTATAAATCACCCAGCTGACAAAATGTCAGTTTTCACTGCTCCTGTATAGCTAGAAATGACACATCTGCATAGGGCAAAAGCCAACATTATGCAGATTGGTCTTTGAATGAGGAAAGAAGAGTTCAGTGGGTGCCTTCTATAAGCACTGGTCCTTCAAAAAGAGTTAAAAGTCTTTCTAACAGCTGATCATTGCTAAATAGTTGAAAAAAAATATTAATAAACCTGCTTATTTTTTTAATACGACAGTGGAATGGCAACAGAAAGAAGTACAATAAATTTACTGTAATCAGTCATTTTGAATTCTAACATTGTATTAGCATTTCAGCTAATAGTGTTAGCTCAGTTTTTAAAACATTCTTCCTTTTACAATCTAGTGGAAAATGAGATTGGAAGAGTTGCTTCCAGGTAATCACCAGGCCTAAAGACTTGATAACACAATGAAATATACCATAGATTTCATATGTGACCAGAAAAAAGGCACTGGGCTTTTATATAGATATATATCTAATTTGAGGCTAGGACAAATTGTCCAGCCTGAACAAATGGCCATGTCAAGGCACAGTCCTCCCTACAAACCTATTTCTCCATGCAATGCAGCTGAAGATTACAAAGTGTTTGAAGCTATTGCAATTAGCTGTGCTCAAGAAATGAGGTCTACTCAGCTGTAGCTTTTGTTGGAATTATTACTTAGGGGTTTAAGGACGGCCAAACCACGGTGACAGTGGCTGAATGCTGTTCACATCGGAGACCTCACTGACACCCCACACTCTCCAAGGGCGAACAGGCTGAGGTGTGCCCTGTGCCCCACCACAGCAACTGCTGCAGCAACGAAATAACAAGTTCTCCGTCCACGGGGAACAGGCTGGACCCAGCAGGAAAATGGGAAAGGATTCCCCCAAATGATGGGGAATGTTCTGTAACCCACCTCATTTCCACATCTAACTGCAGCAAGAAAACCCAAAACCAGTTCAACCCGAATCAGCCATAGAAGGAGAGGGAGGGGTCGGAGAAAACAAAAAATAAGTCAGATTTCCAACATTTCGAACATCTTTACCTCAGGCAAGAGGCGATTGTGCCCCACGCAACGCCCGGGCTATGCGGGACCGCCGCACCGGCTATCACCGCTGCTTCACCAGCTCAGCCAACGGCTCACGAACGTCCGCTGATCGTAGTGCAGGCGGTGATTAACACCGACGTTAGACACCCAAAGAAACCGGTCCGTCATCGCGCGGCCCGCCGAGCGGAATGACGAACAACCCCCCACCTCCCCTCCCGGCCTGCCCATACCTTCCTGCCGCCTCCCGGCACCGCCGCGGACACGAGCTGCCTGCGGAGACAATGAGCCGCTTTCAGACGTGGCCGAGGAGCCGGGGCAGCGGGAGGAGCCCGGCGAGGAGCCGATCCGCCCCGCACCCGGGGCATCCCCGGGCAGAGGCGCAGCCCTGGCAGCGGCGGCCCGGCCCGCCCCGCCCCGCGCAGCACCACCCGCTCAATGGGCCCCGCTCGGAGGGAAGCCTCGGGACCCCCGCCGGGCAGAGTTCGGGCGCGGAGAGCGGCAGCCGCCTTACCGGAGCCGT
>JAOEHY010025452.1:0-61318 GCA_025447955.1 Psilopsiagon aurifrons
GGAAGCTTTAGGGTAAGGTGGGATAAACACTTTGGCCAAAAACACATGGCCAGGACCAGCCACCAGCACCCAGCTTGTCTTCTGAGCTCAGCAAATACAAAGCTGGCAGTGCCCTTACATCCCCCGCTCTAGCTTGCACCCCACACCAGCTCTCTGCCAGCCCTCTTTGTGCAGAAGCCTGTCCCAGGGATGGGGTCAGGCTGTCCTGGAACAAAGCTGGGGACAGCCTCAGACCCAGGGCCCCCAACTCTGCTCTGATCGTTAGCCTGCATGGCCAAAAAGCTGCTCAGCTCCGCAGGGGTCCAGGCTGCCCCAGCAATCCCCAAATGTTTCCAGGGAAAACATGGACAGGAAAGTACCAGGGCATTCCCTGTGATGAGACAGCCAAGGATGGGGAGCAGTCATGTGCTGATGGGATTTCAGAGGTGGCAGCACCTAAGAGGATGGGAACTGTAAAAAATAATCTGCCATCTGCAAAAGTCCAAGTGGAAACAAAGGGTACAGAATATGCAAGCTTACATCAAGGTATCACAGAATCATTAGGATTGGAAGCAACCTCTGGAGATAATCTAGTCCACCCCCCACCACCACCAAGGCAGGGACACCCAGAGCAGGTTACACCCAAAAGCTTCCAGATAGGCTTTGAATGTCTCCATGTGGAGAGGGAGACTTCACAACCCCTCCAGCAGCCAGTTCCAGTGCTCTGCCACCCTCAGCGTAAAGAAGTTCTTCCTCATATTGAGGTGAAATTTCTTTTGGCTTAGTTTATGGCCACTGCTCCTTGTCCTGTCACTGGGCACCACTGAAAGAGTCTGTCACCATCCTCCTGGCACTTGCCTTTGAGACATTTATATGCATTAATGAGATCCCCTCTCCGTTTGCTCTTCTCTAGACAAAACAGGCCCTGCTCCCATAATCTCTCCTCATAAGAGAGATGCTTCAGACCCCTGACCATCTTTGTGGCCTTATCGTTTAGCTTGTTCCTACAGTTACACCTATTAATTTGTCATGTCAAAGGTTAATCCTTTGATGGATCCCTGAACGGTCCCCCTGAGAAAGAGTCAGGGAACAGAAAGCATGAAAAGTTAGTACTGCCTTTAAAACAAACAAAATGATAGATTTACTGTAATCTGTTTTACAAACGGTCAAATGGAGTATAGAACTTAAATCAATCCAGGGAAACAAAGGAAAACAGCAGAGATCACAAGTGAGGCTCTCCTTCAATTATCCTAAGCTGCTTTAGAAAATGACAGAAGAGTTCACTGCATGACTGTGAATCCAAACGAGCATTGGTTTGTCATGACAAATTATTGATTTCCTTCCTCTGGATAAAAGAAAATCCCTATTCAAACAGAAGGGAAATGGTGACTTGGAGCCCGATCCAAAACCCATTTAAATCAGCATGAGTGCTGTAAATGAATGACTGGTGTTGGAAAAAAATCAAACACAAGGGAAAGGTAAAACATTTGAAATGGCCCAGCGGAGAAGGAAAACATCTTTGCAGGCTCATTAAGAGATTATATCAATAGAATTCAGCTTTTAGATGCCTGTTCCAAGCATCTAGACAGTTATTAAAAACAACTTTATATGTTATTTCTTTAAGCCAAGTTACTTGTTTTCATCAATATTCAGCAACACCTCTCCTCGCAACATTCTTCCCAGTATTAAAGCAGATCCTGTTGCGTGATGTGTTTCCAGGTGACTTGGGGACCATGAGACTCTCGGGTCAGTAATACCTGCTGGCAACTTATGGAGGCCCTGCTGGTTTCCACCCACAGCTGCTCAGGATCAGAAACTAAAGGAAAATTAAAAATAATAAGAGGAAAAGGATTTTCTCTACTTTAAATTCCTCTCTGTTAATATATATACATATAAGCCTTTCTTCCCCCAGAGGTCTTCCCTTAGTTGACATTCCTCTTTCCATTCTGTTACCAGTTCACAGAAAGAGGAACACCAATAACAAAAGCAACGGAGCAGCCTTCTGGTTCCCTCAAATCATCAAGAAAAGATCCTGTACGTATTCAGAAACTTAGGACCATAGTCACACTGCTCACCCAGACCTGTGATAAGTCATTCACTGCACATCTTCTGACATCCCCACCTGCCAGGTGACACCACTGCTCTGCAAGTCAGTGCCACTAAAGAACTATATGGCAGGGACTGCAATGCTGAGTAAACAGCACCAACTGGCTCTAGCTTATCAACCTCACCTTGTGAAGCTTTGGTGGCTGTGATGATGTTAAAAAAGTAAAAAATTAAAGAAGAGAGATTAGGTTAGAAAGGACTGGGTTCAAGTGTCAGCTCTGAATAACACCACGAAGAGAAAACTCAGTTCTAAGAGGCGATTTAAGGAAAAATTGCCATTGTGAGTCGACGACTTCAGAAGTTTAAGACCAGACAGGATTACTGGGATTGTGAACCTAGTGCTCTATGTAAATGGTAGGGCTTGTCTGTATTAAATTCTTGCTTTTGGTCTGTAGTGGTTTTGGGTTTTTTTCCTTAATGTACCAAACAAGTTAAAAATCAAGACTGATCTATTAAAGCCATTGTGGAAATGTTCCAATAATTGCTTACAGCCATTTGTAAAAAGTTGCAACTCTGCCTCTCTAAAATACTGATTAGTCCTAATTGAGTTCTAGGTGCTGTTTTTATTGTGAATTTGTCCATGGAACTGATGAACTGTTATTATCACAAATGGTAGCTTTGAAGTTAAAGCTACCATTTAAGCTTTAAAGACAGCTTAAAGACATCTAGATAAAGACATCTAGACAGCACTCCCTGAGTCTCTTTATGTAAGGCATATTTTCCATCCCTTCAACTATTCACATTAAATCATTTTACTCCTTGAATTACGAGCCATAGCTGCATCAAACATATTTTCAGCAGAGGTCAGGCCAGTGCTAAATGGATGTTACATCACATTTCTATTCTTCCTGGGTACCCAATGTTTCACCAGTCAAGGATTTCATTCAGTCTCCTTAGCGCAGAGCCTCCCTGACGTGCAGCAGAGTACCCACACTGACTCATGCAACTCTCATCTCCCTCAAGACCTCTTCAGGATCAACACTCTCTATGGCACGTTACTATATCCTTATGGCCAATGAGTTTTGTCTGTAGATATATATTACCCCATATTACTGGAATACGCATCATTTACTTGCATGCAGCCTTCCAAACAATTCAGATCAGTCAGCGCTCCTCTCTCTTACAGTTTACAGCTTCTTTCTTTTACCTACAAACTTAATCTGTAATGAATTTACTTTAAACTACTGGATTTAAGATCTTGCGAAGATCACTCCTTGGATCCAGTTCTTTGGAACCTCTACAGAAACAAATCAACTTCAGCACTGATTCCTACTCTGTAATTTTACTTAACAAGCTAGCATGTTTATAGTTTATGAAGCAGTTTATAGTCTGTTTCATAAAGGCCATTTTGATTTTGTATCCAATTTATTCACCAACATGTCATGTGGCATCAAGGGTCTCCCAGACACAAGCAATCTCATTGACATGATGGATCAAAAAACCTACTTTTCTTTCCGACTTCATCAGTTGGTCCAGTAAAAGAGACTAAGGTTCCCAATAAATTCTGGCTCCTCTAGCAGAAGGCAGATAAACAACACTAGTAGTTTTACCAGTCGAAACTACAAGAGTGTTTAAAAAAATATACAGAATTAACAATTCTAGCTCCAAAATGGATTGCTGAATACATCTTTAAACAACCATTAAATTACTGCAAGTATTTTACAGGTAGTTGTCATTCAGTATGAGATCAACAAAGTACTAACTTTTACAGGAGGTGCTTCCTTCCCTGGGGACTGCATGGAGTAGCACCATGCCAACAGAGACCAGTATATCAGAGGAATTTTAAGAAGTCATTTCCTTGCTGTGAAAGTCAACTGAGTCCTAAGTACAAGATTTACATTGTTTTGATCTTTAATCACTGATCCTAGCAGATGCACAAGCAACAGCATTCTGAAGACCTGGGAATAGAATACTGCAATAATTCCATTTCACATGTTAAGAGAGAGCAAAACACATGAGCACCCTCTTGCACAGGCCTAAGTCTCCCTTAAACCTGTCTTTCTGAAGCTGTGAAGTAAGCATACAAACATGCTTTAAGTGGAATCTGGAGCAGGCTCAAAGAGAATACCTATATTTGGAGCAACAGAATGGGATTGAAAAGGCACAAGAAGGGATTTCAAGAGGAAAGAATTGTGTGCATAGTTAAAAAGCTCACAGCATTGTTTAACAATCCTGTTCTGAAGTTACTAGGACAGGGAATTAACAGACCAATTTGAGTAAAATCAAGAGCTAGAGCTTTATATTCTCTGCATATCAAGAACACCAAAGAACCTCTGTAACTGAATGTACAGTATGAGAAAAATAGATCGAAACACTCTCAAGAACTGCCATGGCATCTGAGTGGACCAATTCGCTTCTGTGAGTCGGCCCACTTCAGCTACAGGATAAAAGTCACTTCAGAAAGATTCCAGAACAAGTACTCTAAAAGTTCTATTTATCTGTTTTTCAGCCTTGCTATGGATCATCTTATGACAGTGTGTAAGAACAGGCTTTAAATTGTTTTGCTTTGACACTGAGCAGCACAGGTATGAGGAAAGCAAAACAGAAACAACAGTAAAAGAGTTCAGGGAGAGCATAGCTACTACTGCTCCACTTTGGGCTGATTGCCAAATCAGTCATGACTGCTAAAGAGGGCTTTCATAAAACACATCTGGGCCATTTAAGCATGATGATGAAAAGATGGATGTATGAGCTAATGTAGCAAACTGATGAAGCAAAGAAAAAACAGTGTTTCTGTGTGGAGGTTCAAGATTAAAGTGCTTGGGACACAGTTATCTTAGATGATTTCAGGCTAATTTGCCTTATTTAAAATACTTGCCTGAATATTTTAATTGCTTTAAACTATTGGAATATTTTATTACTGTTACTTATAGGCACATGGCTCCTGATATGCTATACGTTATGTTAAATGCTGGCAGTGAAGAAAGGGGGCTACAGCAGGCACCATTTTGTATCTAAGATATGTGAACTCAAGAAGGTTGGCAATTACCAGACATGGGATTTAAGAACTAAGGTGAAATATTTCATGCCATTACTGTGCGGGGCTGCACAGACCTTTCAAGTTTACAGGATACTTGAAGACTGGAAGCCTAATCCACAGTTTCTAGTTACTTAGACTTCAAGTTTCTGGCAGAAGCCTCATAACACACATTTATCTATACAGGTGTTACACTGCCAAGTGCCAGAGTGAGCAAAACCAGTATGTACTAATGTAGTAACATGATAATGCAAGTATTGAAAAGGAGTACAAGAACAGTTTTTCAGCATCCACTGCAGGCCAGCTGGGCTGAGCAAAGAGGGTGAGGGAGGGAAAGGTCTAATTTCCTCCTCAAGCAGTTTTGGGTTTTCTTTCACCTGTTATCTCCAGACATAAGGAACAACAGAGAGACTGGTAAGCAGCATGGTGTCTGACAGGTAGAAAGTGAAAACTGCTGAGATAACAGCAGGCTCTCACACTTTATGACCAAAATGGGGAAAAATAGCTTACACATAAAATACGCATTCACAAAACAGAAAAATAAAGCTCTTGAAAGATGAGAGTGTTTAACTGAGCATTTAAGCATGCTTAAGGTTATGCCCACACTGAAAGCCTCATGGATTTCATTGAAACTACAACATGTACATGTCTGTCTGCTAATGGGAATATGTGCTGAAGTCGCTTCCTGAATCTGATTCTTAGCCATGGCTTAATATCCATGAAGACTAATGTTCAGCTTTAGCAGTCATGGCAGAGAGGTACTAAAAGTAACGAAAATGTGTGGTTCATTTCTATTAAGAGGATATACTTGTCACATTCACCAGGCTTGTCTGGGGTTTATGCTACTGAGCTCTTTGCTGAGGACCAAGTCTGTCTGGAAACGAGAGCTTGTCTGCACCTAGTCTGTCTGTGAAAGGATATCAGAGAATTGGAATTGCTCAGCAGAGTCAATTTGGAGCAGATGGTCTCAGTGACGTTTTAGAAGATAACAATGGGTGAAAGAAAGCTCCTAAGTGAGACCTGGAAATACTACCATAAAAAAGAACAACCCAAAACTAAACAAAACCAAAACCCAACAGCAGCAGCAAAACTAAGGGGAAAAGGTAGAAGAAAGGCAAGATAAAAATATGTCTGTGAACCATAGGAATGACTGGTCCAAAGGAATATGGCTGGATAGGTCGAGTTAGGGACAGAGATCATGCATCAGAGGAAAGACTGAAAGTGGAACTCAAAAGAGAATTTCAAAAGCAAGATGGTCTCCAAGAAATCCACCCACATGGGTGATAAAATGTTCATGCATTACCATCAAATATAACTGTTTGCCCTGTGAAGCACCCAACTGTGTCCTAGATGAAGTACTGAAAGGCTCAGGGAAGGTGGGGAAGAGAGAGCAGTGACTGCAGTTTGTTCAACTTTCTGAGCTCTTGTAATAGTTCATCTCTTTGATGAAGAGAAATGGGTGACAACATGCAAGTGAGGCACAACCAAGTAACAAGCAATTCGACTCTGGTGGAGCACTGATTGTCAGTGTCTGCCGGAACATGGGACAAATCCCATACACAGCATTGACAGTTTTCATGACCATTTGCCTGGTGAAAACTGAGTGTTTGATTCTGAATTAAACAATGTTGAATAATTCAGGTTTACTGTTGTCCATTTAATTTTAGACTTCCTTCATTCAAACATATTATGTTCCCTGTAGAACATTAAATAATGTTTATCTTAGTAGTTAGCAAATATCCGTGTGAAGCACAGATACATTTTCAAAATCTTCTCATTTTCCATGTATTAGAATTTCAGGCTTTGCTTCCAATCAAGAACAAAAAATCATTAGAAAAACATTAGACTGTTTCGTGGATTTTCTTTTTTCTTAAGCTCAAGTGCTGAAACAAAAGGTACAGTCACAGAAAGACAATAGAGAAAGGCAAGGTGAAATAAACCAAGAAGTTGCTCCTATCTGAGCTGAAAGCTTTCTATGGGCAGACTGAAGTTTGTCTCCATAAATTAGAAATGTGGCACTGTATATTCAGACAAATGTAGGTTTCTTTCAAGTTTATCTTTGAGATTCAAGGCCAGGTTGGACAGAGCCTTGGGTGGCATGGTTTAATGGAAGGTGTTCCTGCCCATGGCAGGGGGATTGGAACTGAATGATCTTAAGGTCCTTTCCAACCCTAACTATTCTATGATTCTATGACTATGATTCCGAGTTTCTAAAAGGTAAATTAAACTCCTCCACTACTGAATTTGTTCTCCTTGTTGACAGGAGAGTAAGCATTTCAAGGCTTCATTGTATAAATATGCCTTTGTTGGAATGTACTTACAAAACTTCTGTTTATTCCGTTTGAAATAAAAGCCTTGCAACCCATTGAAAAGTAGAGGCAAATACAGGAAAACAATCTCCCCCACCTCTGTTGGGCTCTGATCACTTTTCTTGTAATTCAGCTGCCAATTACTGCCAGAATTAAGTAGCTTGGTACATGACTGAGGTGAATTTGTCTGTGCTTTCTTGTACCAGTTTCACACACCTGCAGTTCACCTCCCTCCCTGGAAAAGTCTGCAGACCAGCAGTGCTTCCTGTCATCATGGATTAAAAAAAGTCTTAATCACCACTATAAGAAATAGAAAAGAAAACCCCTAAAGTAGTTTAAAACATCATGCCAGAACAACAGTTTCAAGTTAATAGATATTTACAGCTGTTAAGGTTCATTTCCTTCAGGATCTTTGCATAGCTACCTTTAGATTTTATCACATCCAGCTGCCTCATTTTCAGGCCCTGCTTAAAAACCTTTCCCCTTACAACCAGTGACCTTCTCACACTTCTGGTATGGAGATGCTGGATCTGGGATGCTGGCACAGGATTAAAAACTGAGGCACAAAGCTCACAGGATGCTGCAGAGAGTCTTCTACAGGTGCCAGCCTGGGCATTGGGAGGGTCAGAGGGTGTCACATCCCAGCATGGTGGCATTGGGTGCAGGCTGCCACCACCCACCAGCCCAGCCCTCTGCCACCAATTGTGCCACAAAGAGCTGTCTGCTGGAGGCCACAGCTGGCACAAACCAGGCAGGTTAGCAAGCGGAAAGGCATAGGGAAAAAATGAAAGCTCAGGTATTTCCCTCCATCTCGTACGCACCTTGTATAACTATTGCTAAGACTGTTCACACAATAAGACCTCATTCCAGGCTGAGTTCAGAAGTGCTGTGCTGCAGACAACAATAAACAGCCTTTTGTAAAGAAAAAAGGAAGATTTTCTAAAAGGCAGGCCATACAAAGCCTACTGAAATTCAGTGGGAGACAGATGACAAAGCCTATCTGTTCTTTGAAATTCTCCTCTGGCACAAATGACTTTGTCTGCATTTTTGGCATGAAAACAAACATGTCTATTCCTACACCTTCTTTTCTGTAGTGCTGCACTTTTCCAAATCATTATGAAGTGTATATACACATACTGTCACACTCAGCAGTATCATGGCTTCCTAAACAATTCACTGCATATTCATAATTGAAAAAGCCAATTTTGCCAGTGTAAGAAAAAAGGAAAAACTATGAGCAAGTAAATCATTAGGAAAAACACTTCTCTCAGATCATCATGCTCTTCAGAAAGAAATGCATTACCTGTTATTACTTCTGCTGTGAGATAACAATAATGAACATCACAAAAATGTGTGCAGGCTCTGCTCAAGAGCTCACTTGTAAACCACTGCGAAAACATGGTGTTTGCCTACATCTTAATGTTACTAGCGGAAAAGAAAGAAGCAGGTAAGAGTTCGAGTCCTCAATAAACATCTTGGTATGGCAAAACTGAAGTCTGGTTTATTCGGGGTTTTGTTTTGGGTCTGATTTTGGTTTTGTCTTTGCTACACAACGAGATTTTAAGGAGTGAGAGCCTATTTTCCATCAGAACTACCATGCTGGTTTCAAGGCAAGGTGCCCTTCAAGAGACTTCTCAGCAGTTTTTAGCTCTTTGCAACCCTTAGCTCTCAATGGGAGCAGAGCTGCATCAGCATCCCAATGGAGGACTTGGGATTCAGCAATTTTCCATTTGTGTTTCACTTCAGAGAATACAATACCAAAGAAAGGAGAGACTGACACTATTTGAAATCAACAGTTTCAAATTCAAGACAGCAGAATTTATATGGGAAAGGAAACAAAAAGTCTAGTTTAAGACAGGTTTGCACCTATCTCACCTAATATAGGTGGTAAGACACTAGTCTTGCCAGAGCCACAGACTACTATTTTATAATCCAAAACAAAAAGCGTCTAGCTCCCCAAATGTGCATCACTATTTTGCCCAAGGGTTTTTCTTGCCAGGCTCTTTTAGCCATATCTTGTTCAGGTTATTCTTGGGAGCCATCACTTTGAACCACGGTGATACACTGCATGAGAAAATTAAGCAGCAGGATCAGCAACATCATGAAGGGCATCACAAGACAAAAATAATTTCAGTGAGAAACTTACTGATTCAGTTTTCTTATGGAACTGCATAGTACAGAACAGTCAAAATTTTGACTACTAAAGGATCACAGTAGTGCACTGGAGATACTGAATAACTGTTTATGCTACCATGAAATAGGGTAATAAAAATAAGTATGAAAAACTGAAGAAAATTATGCAGGAAAAGGGAAAGAAAAACCTGCAGTGTCCTATTTGCTATGCAACAATCATGGATCTTATCAAGTCACGCCATTGTATCTCCTTATAGACGTCTCTGTGCGGTTATTGCTGAAATGTGGGACAAAGTACACCCTATATTCAACTGATACAGGCTGCACAACATTAAGCACTGAACAAAGGATTATTTTCTTTTTTTTTTTTTAATAAGGAACAGATGGTCACCTTATTCAAGCAGCTGTTAGGGGGGAAAAAAATGATTCACTGTCAGTCACCAAAGGCTAAAAATGGTCAGCTTCAGATGCGCTCCCTCCTGCTAAGCAGTGGTATCAGCATTCAGCCTCTGACTGGTATAAGACAGGAGAAAGAAGTGAGGTGAGAGGGCTCCTCCTGGTCAGCTCTGCTGTTCTCGGTGGGATATGAGCTGTATCTACAAATCCAAGCTGGTGCTGAGCAAAAG
The DNA here is from genome assembly GCA_025447955.1 of Psilopsiagon aurifrons. Classification (NCBI taxonomy): domain Eukaryota; kingdom Metazoa; phylum Chordata; class Aves; order Psittaciformes; family Psittacidae; genus Psilopsiagon; species Psilopsiagon aurifrons. The sequence continues at coordinate 10,131 of JAOEHY010025452.1, forward strand.
CTCTAACTATACCTCAAGTTATTTTTGATGTCCAAGTTCAATGTTAACAAGTGGGTTTGCCAGAGAACACAGTAAAGGAATAAGCATCTTAAAGCCTGTAAAACTAAAATTTACTTATTTCAGGAGATTGCATTTTATCACTAGATGGCATTGCTCTAAATCTTTCAGTGCCTCTGTTCTGAGCTCTTTACTGTATGGGTAATATCCTAACAGCTGGTGAAACACACAGGTTTCACTCGGGCGGTGCCAGCCATGCTGCTCAAAATATGTGTACAACACTTCAGCAAACCTATATGATTAGAGAACTTATTCTTAACTTTGGCCTCAACTCCTCCGTTTACTACTATAAACACAGTCCATAGCCAGATGTTCAATTCCTCCAACCAAAAGCCTCTGCTTACTCAGAAGCATTTATAAAACCACCCCAGCCCCTCTGATCCATCTCCACTTCTGCGATTCACCCACAGAGACCTTTCCACCAGGGACAGCAGTTGCTTGCAGCTCATGTTCGTGTGCTGTACACCAGCTGCAAAGCCAGAGCTTTTTGCCAATTCACTGCACTGCTGGGCTGACTCATTGGCCCATGGAATTTGGAAAAAATGGTAAAAACGGTTAAAAGTGTTTTTTTCTTTCTTTACTTGAATTGTTGTGAATTGTCTGTGAAAGCCGTTAATAAGAGTCTGACAGCATGAAACGGAGGAGTAAAAAAGCATGAATATTTTAGTATCTCTAAACCTGAATAAAAATTCCAATAGCACAGAAATCAAGCCCCCATTTTGAAACAACCTCAGCAAAACGTGTCCAATTCAATTTCAGAAACTGAAATCTCATTCTGACTCCAGTAACTAAATCCTATGCATTATAACTAAGGCCTATGACCCAATGTGCAATGGTACCATATCCCACAGAGAGTTTAAAGCTTCCAGGAGGTAAAATTTAGTCATGTCCAGAAATGCAATCCTGAAATCCCCTACCCTGTTATTACCTAAATCACAGACATGGAAAGAAGACTGTGTATACACTTCACATTCAGGAGCCACTGGATAAGAAACACAACAAGGTCCTGGAAAAGGGACTAGAGCCTAGAACTCCTCGCTCTTAGCTGAGGACCTCAGGCACCAGCTGAGAAATCAGGATCCTCCCATGTCTACATTTCTGAGAGATAACATGAGAGGACATTCAGCCCATCACACAAGGAATCCCCGTACATTCACTGCCTTATCAGCTACAGCCTCAGTTCCACTGCTGGATACTTTTCTCCCAAGACAGACCCTTTAACAAAGCATACTCTGTGTCCTGGATGGCACGATGTGCTTTACTGATTCGACAAGCTGATTTGTATTTGCCCCTGCTTCAACAAATCAACTTCATCAAGTCAGCAGCAATGACCTTTCCTGTTTTCATGAGCTCAGATCAATGCCAAGGGGTCAGAACAGTTCTATCACCAGCACTGCTCATCATCAACACATTTTATCCTAGGAATGATATGATTTATAGCAGCCACATCACTCAGTGTTTGGAGAAAGACATGGCCATTCCAGCTCCTTTCAAACCATCTCAGGGCAAATACAGAGTGCTTCTCAGCAGATGAAAAGAACAAATAGTTATTTTCACTTTTAATACTATGCAGTGTTAATTTCCAAAAGTGCAAGAGTTGTTATGAAACAACCTTTGTTCCCTTTGCTGCTCCTTACAGTCCATCTCACTCTGATAGACATACACACGACCATTTTCCAGCCCCAAGAAGCAAGAGAACTCCTCACAGAAGCAGGTCAAGGAAGCTTTCCCTGCTCTCTGAGCCTGCACAGCCCAAGTGTCATTCACTGGGTTCTCTAACAATTGCTTTAAGTCTTTGTAATTAGGCATGTGTAACTGTTCAATCAGATTGGTAACACTTACTCATCCGTGCAAAGCACTTGAGCTCTAGGAATGAAGGCATCCTAGCAGTAATGGTAGCTATTATCTTTAATCTGCAAAGGCCTTGAGTACACACAGGTTAAAAAACAATAGGAAAGAAAAATTTAGCTGTTTAACTGACCCAGTTTAGAAACAGTTTAGATAAAATCAGGAATATGTCTACAGATCAGTTTCTGAACCATTTAGTGGGAGCAGGAAAAGCTGTGTGCTGTGCTCTTAGCCCAAAGTATGTGGCACAGTGTCGGTGTACCAGGAGATAACACTGATACCCTGATGCGACAGTCCTTCTTCTCTCTCTTCTCTTCTGAAACAAATCCCTGACAGGCTCAGCCAGCAAACAGTCCCTTCTTCATGAAGACTTTGGGGAAATTTGGTTGGTTGGTTGGTTTGGTTTTCTCTTCTATCCAATCCAGCAAAAGCCAGCCCCTGATTATCAGTCCTCCTATCTTGCAAGTATCATTTCTTCCTGAAATAGCCCAGTACAGATGGACCAATATCATTCATTTATATGTACTTCGAGAACCACACATTGAATCCCCATGACTATAAGGTGGCTATCACAGCTTGACACTGCTGTGTAGAAATGGGCTAAGTATACCCATTAAGCCATTGAGGGATAATTAAGTAGTCCGATAATCTTAAAAATGAACAGTGATTGCTATTGCTTATATTAGCCACCTTAATAAAACTTCCCACATACACATGGTAGATGATGCTGCTGACAATAAGACATAAAAAAGAAAACCTGTGTGATGATAGCATGACCTCAAGGGGAAAGTGAGCTCTGTGGTTCAAGTACATGAATTCAGAGGCTGAATTCCCTCTCAGATCTACTCCTCACCTACACAATGGGGGCACTTACATAAATTAAGCACCCAATCTTGGAACATTTTCATGAAAGATAATGAGGAAATGCAACCCCACACCCCCTCGAGTTTGCTCCCTCCAGAAGCAACTGGCTGGTGTCTATAGGGACTCCAACTTTTCTGCAGAGGAACAAGCTTTTCCTCCTCAAGAACAGACCATTCTCAGAGTAATTGATCCCCCGCCCTCTCTGGCTGCCTGTTCAAGGTCTGGCATTTCTCTGCTTGGGAAGCAATTCCATTCCTTTCTGTAGCATCCCTCATGAGAGTCTCAACAGGGCTGAGCATTGAAACAAAAGGTCACCAGGAAATCAAAGCAGCAGTGGGCTGTGAGCTGGCGCTTACAACAGCAAGGTAGAAGGATGGCTTTGTGGCTATAGGCACAGGGGCTTATTGCACTTTTCTTGACCTCCAAGGAGTTGGCAAAGATATCAGATCTGAATTTGTATTTATTGAACATACAAAGTAAATTCAGTCAAACGTTAGAAGGGAAAATGCCTTCTAGAAAGAAGGCATTGTTATAATGTGAACTACGCATATCTAAAGGAAATAGTATCTTAAAATCAGTATTTGCTGAAAGGTTAAAGTGAATGAGCATCTGAGACTGAAATATTTATTAGCTGTCTTTCTGCTGATAATCAATGGGCATTATTAGTTACCTAACATTTCTGACAAAAGCAGAGTCTCTCTTTAGTCAAGAATTTGATGAGCTGCACTGGGAATATGTGGAGTAATGGGAATGACTCTGGTTACTCAGATTCATGGAAGACTGAAACTGCTGCAGGCTTTCCAAAGCAAAAAAAACAACGAGGACAGTCACGGCAACAAAGAGTCTGCCTAAAGGCTGCAAACTCCAGCTGGGCTTTTTCAACCAAAGAAACACAAGAGAAGGGAGAGGGCTGCTCTAAAAAGCCCCAAAATCACAAAAAAAACCCACATCTAGGGGAAAGAATGGGACAGAAAACAACAAAGGGACACTTAAGACTGGTGCAGTATTGTTATATGAACAAATGGGTATTAATAATCCATACTGAAGCAAGATTACACTGAAAATTAAAAGGTAAAGAATTAAAAGAAAAGCATTAAAGGAGTGAGATCTTAGAGGTGGTAGGTGGGGGACAGGTTTTAAGATATACCTTGTGAAGTTTACAGAAAAGGCTGTGATGTGCTGCATTCAGCAAGAAGGGACTGGAATTGCTAACCTGGTCTTTATACTCCCAGTTCTTTATACTAGGTCACCCCTTGGTATATACCGTGCTTCCAAAGCCTCCTTTAAAATAAAAGGCAGGGCTCATAAGGCTTCCCCCTCTTTCCTCCCTCCCCAAGAAACATACATGTGTATGTGAAATAATCTGCACAGACGTTTCATTTCCCCCTGTGGAACGGCAAAAAAAATATTGTCAAGCTTTGGTTTTCCCCAATCACGATTAAAAGATCTGCTCTGAAGAAAGGCAAAGAGCTCACACAAAGCATTTAATCAAAGGGTGACAGATTTACGAAAAATCTATCAGCAGGGCTTGGTAGCTAATGGATAAATCACAAGCCCATGATACAAGCCAATAACTAAGTTCTGTGAATTGAGCAAATGCCAAACATGGCAGCTGATTTTTTGAGTAGAGAATCACTCCAAAGGCAGAGAGGGTTTCCAGCACAGTGTACTACCCCTTTGTTCTGAAGGCACGTTCTATAGTACATAACCCTCTGGTAGGATAATGCCTGTGCCTTTTGTAGTGAACTTTACCAGTTCTGATTACTTTAGATTGGGGGAAAACATCCCCAAATATATGTCTTGATCTTAACTTCTCTAGAAAACAGTAAAGGAGACCTAAAGGTGAGGCCTTCATCTGAATATGGTGGCTCAGGTCCTTATTGTAACTAGAAGGCCTCACTGGGAAGGAATAGCAGTCTGGGAGCTTTCCAGAAGAAATAACTGAGCTGCAGCTCCCCTGCACAACACTACCTGGATCAGCACAGGAGGAATCATGTGCTGATCCTCTCCTTTCTCAGAGCCAAGTGGTACCTGGAGGGTTGCAATGGTTTTAAGGTCTGAAGAAGCTGCAGCACTGCTCCCTTTTGGATATGGCCAAAGTGATTACATCCTACCAGTTGTCCCTTGCATGCTGCCCAGGAAAATGGAGAGATGGAAGTAACATATGAAGAGTGGCCAAGTAAGGAGGCTAAAGAGAAAACGTGCGTGAGACTTAGTGTCCTGGGTTCAGCAGTAGCAGTCATTTTTCTCCTTCTTAGTAGCTGCTGCAGTGCTGTGTTTCTGACTGTCGGCCTGGGAACAGTGCTGATAACACCGATGTTTTCAGTTGCCGCTCAGTAATGTTTACTCTGACCAAGGACTTTCTGAGCCTCATGCTCTGCCAGGGAGGAAGGGAAGCCGGGAGGAAGCAGAGACAGGACACCTGACCCAAACTGACCAAAGAGGTATTCCATACCACAGCACGTCATGCCCACTGTAGAAACTGGGGGGCAGGAACCCGGAAGGGTGAGATCATTGCTCAGTCGGGCTGGGTACCAGTCAGTGGGTGGTGAGCGGTTGTATTCTCTTCCCTTGTTACTTCCCTTATCATTATTATTACTGGTGGCAGCAGCAGTGGTTTGTGTTATACCTCAGTTACTGGACTGTTCTTATCTCAACCCGTGGGAGCTGCATTCTTTCAGTTCTCCTCCCCATCCCTCCGGGAGCAGGGGGAGGAAGGGGGTTGTGGGGGTGGGTGAGCTAACAACTGTGTGGCTGATTTAAGGCTGGGCTTAAACCACAACACTTAGGTAAAGTAAAAACAAGGAAAGGTGGCAACGGAAATGCAAATGAAGATGGAGGAACAAAAGAAGAGGAAGATAAGATAAAGCAAAGGCAATATACAAAAGAAAAATTGCATGAAAGAAGAGACACATAGGGAAGAGATGGGGCCAAGATATGTGCAAAGCCCAAAAAAACAGTATGAGAAACTGCTATGGGAAATAAGAAAGCTGAGCAGACATGCAAACAACACGTACTTCTCTTTGTCATGGCAAACCCACTGCCTCCTGTCTGCTCCTTCCAGGTAGCTTCCCTGCAACAGCCTGCATTTCTGATACAGTTGTCCAACAGTCTAAATGTTTGTCTCCATATCAATTGATTCTACTATTTGACTTTGCAGCTTGCAAAGCACCTGAAACCAGCTCTGAATAATCAGCCAGCGCAGACTCCACACTTCACTAGGGGCTGGAATGCAGCACCTTTTCAGGACAGCACCATTACAGTCTGCCTTTAAACCTCTGCAAACAAACCAACTGGTCTTGATTTATCATGCAGTTACATGGAGCCACAGTAAGGCTCAATCCACCTACAAGATTCACCACACAAATTCCTCAGAGGTGACTTGAATTACATTTAATCTTTGTTGCAATATGAAAATATTGAGGTGTGAGATGCTCCCATTCCTTAAATTGGATCAATCACTTCATTCCAGGAAAAGGAAAGGTGCCGCCTCAGCCTCACAAGACAACACAGCTCCTACTGAGGTCAGCAGAAATTTCACCTGCAATGGAGGTAGCACAGACTGCAATTGTGCAGTGGTTTTATTTAGTAGCAAACATCTCTAAAGCAGTCTGTGCCCCCAAATTAGCTTTTGCACAAACCTGATGCTCCCCAGCAGGACTGTTTATGTGAAGAGAATTTGGCACTAGCTGTCTTAGACATAAAGGTGCAAATTTACTACTATAAGCCTGTGTTATTTCTCCAACACTTTATTTGCTCCTGGCTTCCAACAGTTGCCATAAACCAGAAAAACTACAGCTTTTTTTTGTGAAATGACAGAAAAATGGCAGTACTCAAAGCTGCAGAGCTGTGAAAAAGTACTGGCTATTGGATATAGCCTTTCAGACTATTTTTACAGGAGACCAATGTGAGTACGCACAATCCGAGGGCACTTCCTCAAAGATGGCAGTTGAAAGCAGCTTTTATTAGAAACCACAAAGAAATATCCTCAGAATAGAGATTCTCCTCTAAGAACTGCTCTCCTCAGCTCACAACTTCTCTGTAAGAGTCAGTTCCACAGACCTGATCATTCCTGGGGCATCTGCAACTGTCCATTTGGAAATACTGTGCCCTTGTAACAGTCATCCCTTTCTCGTGCTGTTCCAGAACAATGGGAACACAACCAAAACGAGGGTGTTTGTTCCTAGGAAGCCTTTCATCCAGCGCAGCTGCAGGCTCTGATCTGTTAATACCTTGCTAATTTGTTTCTCAAGATTGCAAGGATCCCTCAGCTCTAAGTACTTCGTCCTGACACATGCTCTGCTGCTTGTATTTAAAGATCTTCTAGAAGATGCATGTTTCAGAAGCGGCTGTCTGAAACTAAGGAACAGAGCACTTGGACATACCTGAAGATGCTAATGACACAGAGTCCTTGGCTCCTCCTTGGGCTGAGATATCACCAGTGATGTTTTTAGCTAAGGATACAATGAGACGGAGGATTTTTGAAATTTGGCTTGATATTTAAGCAACAGAACAAGTGCAATGACAAAATCCAGGTATGCACCTTATAAAAAAAAAAACCAAATTGCTCAAGGTTGTAAAAGTTATACAGTTTGTCCTTATCAGTTTGTCAACATCAAACATGAAAAAAGCTGTAATTTCAAGTACTTCCTAGAATCAGGGTCCCAAATGCAGTAAGGTACAGCTTGTCTTTCAAGAGGACCAAAGATGCCAGTGAGAACAGAAATCCTCTCCACACTCTGAAATAGTTTTATGAGCTAATATGGTCCAAGCAATAATTTCAATTTAAAAAACAGAGCACATACTTCTGCAGAGATGGAACTGATGCAGAGGAACTGGGTAGGTAAAGCCTTTTACTTTGAACCACACTATGTTCCCATTTCTAAGCGACCTATCAGTCTTACAGTTTACTTATTTGCTTTCCCCTCTGGTACTTTTGAACAAAGAGCAGGCTTTCAAAATCACTGTGTGTCCTAATGTTAATGAGCAAGAAAAGCATCCATGGGTGTGGGGTAGGATGCTGACCATTAAGTGCTCAAATTTGGGATTTGGGGCCAAAAACAGAGACTAAATTTACCACTGATATTGGTCCCAGGATTCCTAGTGCCTGTCACCGCAAGTGCTACATTGAGCCTAAATGTGCAGCTAACAGAGCTTTTGTAAACACTTCTCAGAAGAGGTCCCAGCAGTAAGGAAGAAGGTTGACTCCAGAGCTGAAGGCACTGTCCAAGCCAGAGCCTGCACGAGACCTCAGATCACTGATGGCTCCACCACAGGGCCAGAAATGACAATCATAGAATGGCTTGATTGGAAAAGACCTTAAAGCTCATCCAATTCCAATCCCCTTCCACAGGCAGGGCCACCTTCCACTGGACCAGGTTGCTCCAAGCCCCATCCAACCTGGCCTTGAGCACTGCCAGGGATGGGGCAGCCACAGCTTCTCTGGGCACCATGTGCCAGGGCCTCAGCACCCTCACAGAGAAGAACTTCTGCCTAATATCTAATCTCTATCTCCCCTCTTTCAGTTTAAAGCCATTCCCCCTTGTCCTGTCACCACATGTCCCTGCAAAAAGTCCCTCTCCAGCTTTCTTGTAGGCCCCCTTTAGACACTGGAAGCTGCCCTAAGGTTGCCCTGGAGCCTTCTCTTCTCCTGGCTGAGCAAGCCTGTCTTCAGAGGAGAGGTGCTACAGCCCCTGGAGCAGCTTTCTGGCCTCACTTGAATAGGTCTGCATCCCACTTGTGTTGAGGGCCCCAGAGCTAAATGCTGTAATTGCAGGTGGGGTCTCATGAGAGCAGAGTAGAGGGGTAGGATCACCTCCTTCGACCTGCTGGTCACACTCCTTTTGATGCAGCCTGGGACACAGTTGGTTTCTGGGCTCAAGCGCACACTGGAGCCAGCTCATGTTCAGTTTCTCATCAGCCAACACCCCCACGTCCTCCTCTGGGCTGCTCTCAATGCATCCTCTGCCCAGCCTGTATTTACACTTGGGATTGCACTGACCCAGGTGTAGGACCTTGCACTTGGCCTTGTTGAACTTCATGAAGCTGGCACTGGCCCACCTCACAAGCGTGCCCTTCTGGATGGCATTCCTTCCCTCCAGGGGACCACACAGCTTGATGTCTTTGGCACATATTGTTGCTCTGTAAGTCACCTCATGAAACCTACCAGCACTAAGCCACCACTAATGTGACAATGGTTAATGGCATAAAGAATGCTGGAAAAGGGAGTACAAAGCATTGGGCAAAGAACAAAAAAGGTGAACAATTTAGGTGGCCTTTAATGTTTGATACCATACAGTTTGAGTCCTTGCATTCAGCAGGAGGTATTTGACATTTTCCTCTTCAGAGATTAGCACTTGCAGGTATTGATTTAAACAAGGATTTATACCATGACTGTCATTTTTACAAAGTGCACAGGAAGAGAGATTAGCAAGAAATTGCCAGGCACACCATTCTTAATCAGCTGCAAACTGTTTTCATCCTAAATGTGCAGGTTTGTCAGCAAAAGCAAAATACACATAACTAAGTGGGGTAGCAGGAAAAGCGCATTCAGTCCAACAGAATAGAAATAGCTACCAAGAAAGGGTGCTGTAAGGCAGCTTTTGATTTTTTACCTTGAATCTGGAACAGGCTCACGATTCATGCCACCTCGTTTTAAATCTTACTATCTGGTTTGGAATAGAATTGACATTCTTCTCAAACACCAAGCTCTCCCCATGCCTTTTATTGGACATGAGATCCACCTGAGTATATCTGAAGGCTGCCAGCCCACTTCTCATCATTCAAGTCCCTTGCTGGATACAGTAACATGCACCCCTTTTCCATTCCAGGAGCCTTCTTTTGAAGGATGCAGGTTAAAAAACACAAGACATAAGGAAAACACCCACCCAGCTCTGTGTGAATGAGACCTGAAGTTTGAATATACCGTTAAGTAGGGTATTTTTCGGCACAAATAGAGCTAAATGTCTTGCTCCTTTCAATTTTCAGGAAGACTTCAGCACCTACTTTGTTCCCAGTGCAATTGCCCAAACAGTGATCAAGGTCAGGCTTGACATGCCCTTGAGAAACCTGGTCTAGTGGAAGTTGTCCCTGCCCATGGCAGGGGGGTTGAACTAGATGATATTATAGTCCTTTCCAAACCAAACCATTCTGTGATTCTCTGCCTTGTTCCTCTAATACTTTATGAAAATCCCAGTTTTGCCTGCCTGGCAAATATGGAAACATACGCTACAGCCAGGTGTATTTCAATTGCATAGGATGAAAATTGCAGGGAAAAATATACTAAATGTTTTGCCTTTCTTCTAGTTACCCAACCTCCAAATTAAAAGCTGTAAAATGGGTGCCTCTTTTACTGCTGAAGTCTGCTTGAACATTGGTTTCCTGTTTAGCCTGCACCATGGGATTTCAATTACTTTATCCTAAAAGTTACAAAGCACCAGATGTTCTTGCATCCAAGTGAAAAAGATTAGTATTTACAAGAATTGTATCTTTCTTGATGAGGTTTAGTCTGCATAGCTCTTTATCAATGGTTCCCTGATATGACAGAGCTGTTTCAGTTAGGGATTGATTCCCGCAACAAGCATAGCAGGTTTTGTTCATTTTCTGCCTGGATGAGCTGAGGTAAAGCTCAGTGCTGGTCCCTGCAAGGTATAATTAATCTCTTGAATGGTAAAAACCTTGGATATCTTTTCTGTTGTGTCTAGAACTAATGAAAACTTCACAACTACCTTGTCAAGGAAGAAATATGTTGAAGCGGGTCCCTATCGTTCATACTGCTGTTGGAGCTTGTACTACTGATTCACAGATGACTGAAAGAGCATCTGCTGTGAAGAGAAAACCATGGAGCCAAACAAATAGAAGGGCTGTCCATGCAGTGTAGGGATCATCATGGATTAGACACAGTGTCTCAACTGGGCCTGCTGCTGCATTTCTGCAGCCCTAGAGCCATTCCTGTGTTCAGCCAGGTTTGGATCTAGGTTTCCTCTCTTGTAGTGAAAGGTTACGGAAACAAGGTTGTGCAGGGCTACTTCTGTGAAGTACACCAACTGAATAGCAAGAAAAAAGAGAAAGGGCTGGGACAGAGATTTGGAGCCTTAGTGGGCTGCTTCAGAGGGAAATGGAGAGATGGAGTGCAATCACAGTTATCTTCCACTCCAAAGAGTACTTTTGCTCCTGGGAGCAGCAGTAACCAGCTTGGCTTCCCAGGCCTTTGGCTTAAAAATACGTAGGGTGAACATTTTGATGTTTTTCATCTGCAGCCTACAGCATGAGAAAACTGCTTTCCTCATCTGAGCATGTCCAGTGGGAAGCTCTCAAAGGAACAAGGTAAAACTGCAGCACACCTCCTCGGCCCAGTGGGGCCAATTTGCAATAGCTGAGGATCTGACTCAGACTGCGTCTCTCATTTCTCTGCTATTCATCCGTATTCAAGATGTTTTGCTATCAGAAGCGTATCTTATGAAATAGTAATACTACTCTGGTTTAGTGCCAAGGTTAAGTTAAGGGATGGCAATGCTTTAATGCTCCAGGTAATCAGCTCAGCAACTTACAACTTTCAGCCACAGCGTTCTGAAACTATCCTGGCAATAATAAATGTTTTCAGATATGCTCATTACTGATGAATTAAAACAGCTATCCAGCAAATATGAGACCTAGCTCTCTGTGTATGCAGTGGGTCCCTAATTGCATTGATCCAAACAACCTGTCAGGAGATAATTTCAGTTCTTGTATAAACATCTATTCTTTAAGGAGCAATACACAACCTGCTCAGGAAGAACTTAACATTTCTAACAGTAAATACAACATAACTCAATGTAATTATCAAAGTTTCCTCGTGGCCAAGAAAAACAAAAAGTTTCTGAAAGGGTAGAAAAACTCTTCTTTTATGCTTATTTTAGTACGGCTGTAATTTTAGTTAGACCACATTTAAAAAGAGGATACTATAGCAAAGCATCCAGACCTTATAATCCTTCCTAGATTTCATTTTTTGCATGAAGAGATAGGTCAGCTCTAATTCTTGCAGGAAAGTTGTTTCAATCCAGTTTCAGAAGAAAAAAGTCCTGCAATAGCAAGCCTCTCCCTGCATGATATTTAATTTTTTTTTAATCTTTTCCTACTACCAAATAATTTAAAACATTTGCTTGTGGTCGAAATACACTTTTGATGAAGATCAATATAAACAAGAAAATATTGTTCATAGATTACCTGCCCTCCCCCATCCCCCAATAGATGTTTATCCAATTACCAGTATCTGGAATGTTTTTATATTACAACTTCAATTTAAGTTTTTCTGTCACAGAAATCTAACTCACATAAATAATACTTTGCAAAGAATTACTGGCAGCTTTGTGCTCCTTCAGCAACTCTCTTCCTCCTGAAGGACTGTCTCCTCTTATAGGGTTTGCTTTCCTACAATTTGCTTTCCAAGTAAACAACCTCACCTGACACCTTATTCATCATCCAGTAATGGTGGTGAATGCAAACGTGCCTGCACTCCTGATCTGTTTCTCATTGCCAGCCAGCACAGAGAGGCTGAAGGCAAGAGTTTTTAAGGGCCAAATGCCAGCAGAATTGTGAGCCCTCAGTGATTTATATTAAGTTAACAATCATCCTTGCTTTTGCATTACCCACTGATATAACAGCTGCCTGACACCAGAGATCAGCTACACCACACTTCTACTTCCTGAGAGCAGCACTGATTTAGAATAAAAAATCAAAACCCAAAAGTCATAAAAGCACAGATTCTAACTGGGGAGGGAAGAAGCAGAACTCATTCCAGTTACAGGTAGCCAGAAGTATAAAAAAAAAAAAGGAAAGTTCCTCATTTACATTGGAAGATCAGAGAAGTTTGGGGGTTTTCTTCCCCTCTGTAAATACCAACATGCAGTATTTCCAAAAGGGAATTATTGCCATGGAGCCTATAGCCCACGAAACAGAAAGGAAAACTGAACAGCATACTGAGCAATTACAGGAGATACCCAGCAGGATCCTAGAACTGCCCTTTGAGGCTCACAGAGTCCCCACTCTCTAATAGGCATTAGTAATACCAGCACCAGTGAACTCTCCCCAGCCAGAAAGCATCAACACATTTTGATCCCCTGCCTTGGCAGTTCTTTCCAGAAATCAGAGAGGTTACTCTGTCCGGCAGCTGAACACCTACAAAGAATCATCTTTTAACCACATAGTGCTCCAGCTGCTGGACTATCCCTATAAACCAGACTTCAGAGATGTCAGCACAGTCTTCAACCAAAACTTGTCAAACCCCAAATTCAGGGGAGGGCATATCTCCCTTTATGTGGGAAAGTGACATAAACAGCATTTTTCTTCTGCTCTACTTCTGCCCTGAGGAAGGTGCTGAACAGTACCATTTCTACATGCTTCCTGAAGTGTTCTGCTGCCTTTTTCCAATCTAGTCTGAAATACTCTTAGGTTAGAGTAAGACTACTTGAGTTTCCCTTCTCATACACATTCCTCCCAAGAGTGGATGACTGTAATTCAGTGTTTACGTTTCAATTACCAGCCTCCAACTCTGCAAGCTCTCTGCTATTCGATGAAAACATACTTCTTTTCCTGTTGACGTGCACAACAGCTTTTAGTTAATACACCCCCAGACCACAGAAGTCATCAATGAGGTATTAATTTGTTGTGCTGCTTGAATTACAGTTCCTGGCTGAGCAAACTACAAGGTCCTCTGTCACAGGAATGGATCTGTTGCACTTAATTGCGTGTCTTGCTCTCTTTCCAAGTCATTAAAACATTTAAGGCCTCTGCATAACTTCAAAATATCTGAATCAAGCATGAAAGGCTAAAAAGAAAAACAAGTTAAAAAGCTGAATGCCATCTCATACTGCCCTATGTGATTAAAGAGAATTAGAGAATGAGCAGAAAAGCCCTGGAGTCAGTGACATTGGTCCTGGGCAAGAATGAATATCTAGGGAGCTGATGAAAGTGCAAGCACTTGGGAATCTTGTGCGGTTTCCCACTGTGGAAGATGAATTAACCTCCCCACTGTGTGCTTCGACCAGCCCAAGAGAGGAGAGAGGGGATGAGCAGAAAGTCAGTCAGACCTGATGTGAGCTATCTCAAGGGAGATGATTCCAGCAGAGTAGTCTTGAGGCAGAACGCAGGACTGGGATTCAGGACAATGGGATTTTATTCCTCTCTCTGTCCATGGAGAGAAAAAGGCATTTTACCTTCCTGTCTCCTTTCCTGTGGCTTTTGTCCACTCCAGCAGCTTCGATTAAAATGCTTTGTGGGCTTACAATTGGCACTCTGATCCTGAGCAAGACAAAGTAGTGCAGCATGCCATAAATCAGCATTGTGTTATCAAAATAACATTTGTTTGGGAGGCCACTTCACACATTGGGTCAGAGACATTATTCTTGACATGGTTCACAATGATAGCCATTCCACAAGTTGTCTCCCTTCTTGTTGTGTTGGCAAAAGCAGACCTGACTCAGGGGGCAGTAGGGGCAGTAGGGATCAAAGCCCATTCCACAATTTGGAGCCTTCTATTTAAAACAAAGGACCCAATCACCTATTGAATATCTCATTAAAGCACATTCAAGCTAAATGAAAGATTCTATTCTTGCACAAGCTATCTAATCCAAACATCAGATTTAGTGTATTATAAACTGTTCTACTTAGTCTATTCAAAAGAGTCTCTTCAGACAATGTTACGAGACATTTCTAAAGGAGAAGACCTGGGCAGATCTCTAAGCTGTTCTCCACTTAGGAAGCTCTTCCCCAAATAAGTCCTACATAGGAACAAAAAAAAATTCCCCTGCAAACTAGGATTTTTTAGTTCTTCTTCAATATAGGCAGAAATGGCTTGGCAAGGTGAAGGAAGAACCAGAAGCAAAGGACTAAGTCCTCATGCTGTCTGTTGAGAGAGAAAACATAACACTTCCCTCCTACCAATAAACTAAGATGAACACTTTGCTCAGCTTGCCTTACATAGCCATTGGAAACTTCTTGGAATAGGGAAAAGTCATCAAGAAAAGGCCTCTTAGGCAGATGTCAGGAAAGATGCATTTTAGATTATTGCATGCATCTATATCCGTACCTGTGTTTTGTATCTAAGGATATATCACTCGTACTTCCTGGTTTGTTGAGCATGCCAATGCAAAGAAAAGGTGGCACATCTTTGTTTAGTATGTTAATCGTGGGAGCATACCTGTGTAATACCATCAGAGCAACTGCATTTTTTACATTTGAAAGCCATGGGATGCTTTTTGGCGTTGTGCTGCAGAGAAGAGTTGGAAGGTTCAGTTCTGCACAACTCCAGTTGATTTGCAAATAGGCTTTGTTCAATGAGATAGAAATACTTCCATCTTATGTTTTAGCAAATTAATTTTCAGTGGAATTGGTGACTTGTGTAATGATTAACTGACAATGGTAGCTCAAAGGGTTAATTTAATTTCTACCTTCTCCTCTGATCCCTTGTTTTTACTCTTGGGCCCCTCCATGCCAACCCTATCCCCCACATCTGCCCTGTGAGCTTCCATTGTATCTTTTTTCAGGTCTTTTCACAAAACACACATCTTTAAAATCAGGATCATTTCTTGCCATGACACAAGATGGTAAGCCAATATATTTTAGATGAAACTCTGGGCCCACTTTATTGCAGTTGGTTCAGTTGCTCTTCAGCAATCCATTAAGAAAAGTAAGATCTACTGAAAGATACAGGCTGAAAAAATATGCAAATGCATATTAAACAATTTACCCATATCATTAGCAATCTTGCAAAATTAATAGAAAACTGACTTACAGAATCAAATCCATTTCCTCTTTCTGAGCTCTAAGCCTGGATATACCACGAGAGCAAGCTATATTAAATTTAAAGCTAACCTGATCCCCTCTTTGCTGTCCCTCCATAAGGGCAAAGAATTCTGTGACATTTGGAAATGGCAGCTAGTTACACACCATGCATTTTTCAGTGGCATCCATTTCAAAGTGATCTCATTACATGAATAAGCTCTACTCACAACTTGTAGAGAGTTTTGCCTGGTCTGGTTTTATTTTTCCTTTGCAAATGACTATAGTAGGAAGCTCTGAACAGGATGCATTTATGAACCTGAGTATAAGTGTGCAGGAAAACTGTCACTATACAAACAACCAGCGCAAGGCACTTACCTTCCGAAGACAACTGGTTTCATGGAGCAAATATCAGCATCTGCATTATCAAATAAACAGAAGACTGTGCTGGATAAATATTAAAAAATAATCTCTGCATGTGATAGAGGAGGTGAAAAGAAACTAATGGTCGGAGCTCATCTTCAAAACATCAAATAATATACCTGACCAATGAAAACCCAGGCTGAAGGTCTTATTACAGCTGCACATACAGACAGCACTTGTTTTATGAGACCATGTAAATGCACCCAAACCCACCAGAAGATAGACTTTACCTTGTAGCTTCTTCAATCTGCTACTTAGCCCAAAATCTTTTAAAACCCCACCTAAGTTTCATACATCAGATGCACAGTTATCTGCAGAGAGAAAAGGAAAATCAGTGACTGTAAATATACTGAGACCCAATAAAAATTCAATATCCCACACAGTATACATGTTTCATAAGCAACACAAAACACCTTTTTTCAATGAATCCTGTAGACAAAGAGGTTCAGATCCTTGTCCTTATTGTCATAAATATTCAGCCTAAATTGCTGCTCTAAAAGTTTTAAGCTCTGAAACACAGAATAACATCTCAGAAAATGAATAACTGATTATCTTGAGGTATCTTGAGATAATCAAGATACTTGACAGTGATGCTACTTCTTTGTTCAGTGTGAACTCATCTATTCATTTTAGCTTGATTGTAACATGTTACCCACCACTCCTGCTTAATTATTCCTAGCTAAAACCAAACAAAACGTTGATTTGGCATTAAACAAATTCATCTAACAGTCTCCATCAAATTTAGAATATTTATCCCTTTGTCTACTAACTGAACCATCAGTAATGCTTTCTCCACATACGCATAAGAGTTTAGCTATTATTCTAAGCAAATGAATTCAGGACAAAAATAGAAACAGCCATTAAAACATAATGCTACTGTAATTCTTGCTTCCAGTTCTGTCTACACACATAAGTTTAAGATCTTCATCATACTCCAGTCAAGCTGAATTAAAATGCTTTCCAAGTATGATTTTGTGCTACATAAGTTTGTCTCATTAAAAATTGGGAAGGGGGAAAACCAACCTTGTTACTATGAACAAAAATAGTGCTGATACAGCTTTTTAATAACTAGGCAGAGTGTACTCTCACATTCCTTGGCTTCGCAAAAGACAGAAAATGGTAATCAGGAGTCTGTACTTTATCTAGGACCTTCAAAGCAAAACTTAGAAGAAATAATAAGGCATCAAGCTGGCCTTGCAGAAGTCTCTCATGCCCCGAACACAGCAGCACTGCCTGTAGTTCAAGCTGTCAGAAAGTGACCCTTTTTGCATACAATAGCTTCCTAATAGGGCTGTTCTGGCAACAGCTCCAAAGGAATTATAAATAATGATCACCTCCAGGAGGATTTTTCTTGCACTTCTCCCACTTAACCTCAACCTGATTATGAGGACATGCAGAGGTTTTGCAAACCTTGGTGATCTGAGACACTGCTCTGTACAAACAGGTTTCTCTTTTCCCAGTTAAGGGAGCCTAGTACGCAGTTACCCTGAAGATCCTTTTCATTCTCTTGTTGGCATAGTAAGGTTACTAAGGCTCTGTGGAGGTACCCAGCATGAAAGTTTTCACATTGCTACAGACAGTGCCATGCCTATTCAAACGGAGCAGCATTCTCAGAGCCATGTGTGGTTCATGCCAGGAAGGATTTTGCATGCAGGGCTCTTGACAGCAATCACACAATGGCTGCAGAGAAAAAGGCATAACCTACCCTGACAGGCAGGACCGGCCTGAACTGCAGAGGCAGTCAGGAACATCATGGATTTGCACAACACTACTTGAAGACACAGTGTAAGATAAAGAATCACATGAGGCATTTAATTTCCAATTACAGAACTGAAACCCAGCAGAGCTTTTCCTGATCCTCATGACCACAGCAGACCACTTGCACACATTCTCCATGGGGAAACTTGCTTCTTCAGCCGTGGCTATATCAAGAGAGAAGGGAGGCAGAGCACAGCAGCTGGCAGGGCAGTAAACCAGGGCTTTGAGTGAGCAGGAACACCCGATCCTTTCTTCTTCTAATTAGCCCTAACATGAGAGTAACGCAACAACATACTGACTTCTTCCAATCCTCTTTGTACCATGTCTAAAGTGATTATGGCTGCCATTCTGTCCCAGGATTTTCCAGTTTTTCATTTTAAATGCCACAGCTGAGTCAAGAGCCAGTGTCAGGAGAACTAACACAGTCATTAACAGATAGTCTGCCTGTTCTCTCATCAGAACCATTTCTCATCTCACCAGTTACCCCTCAGGGATAACATGACCTAGAAACCTGTCAGTTTCATAGCAGAATAGTTTTGAATAAAATGGTCTGCCCAGATTCCACAAACTCCATCAACCCATGATGTAATGGTGGTAGGTGGTGAGCAACATCCTATTCATTAAGGACTTCATAAAGGACAGACTGTTACCCACAACTTCACTGCCTGCTCTTAAGGTGGTTTCAAGCTTGCTTGCTTTGTTCAAAATCTGTTTTTATATTTGCCAATTACAGAACTGAAACCCAGAATTTTTTTTATATTTGCCAATCCACATGGAGAGTTAGAAAATTGTGGGATAGGAAATTAGTCTTCATCAGAAATAGTGCCAGATGAACACTGGCAGATTAAATGGTAACCATACTCACTTTGTTAAGCAGGACAGCAGGCATCATAAACAACCAAAGGCAGAGGGCTAGGTCAATATCAAGTAGATGGCCAAATGAAATATGAGTAAACTGACAGACAGATGGCTCCAAGTCAGTCTGTCCTTTCCCCTCTATTTCTTCCATCTCCTCTGGTCCAGGGCAGGGAGTCATACATAAGCTATCTGGATTTTGGAGAACAGTAATTGAAGTGCGATGCCAATACTCTAGTTCAACTGGACAGGCAGGTGTGAACCAGCAGACTGAGAAGACATTAAGAGCACTCTTCCCTTTAACACCTTTCGCCTCCAATGTTTAGTGGTTTATTTGTGCATATATAGCTTAGTTATGGCTTCCAAATCACTTCTCACTGATTCTCCTCCAAAAACAATAAAAGCTAGAGCAGAATGCCTAAAAAGTACAGGAGAGAGCTGGGCTTTTCACTCTCTGCAATGCTGCTGGATGGCTGAGTGCTCGTGATCCCTTTGGACCAGCCTCAAACAGCTAGAGTGCCCACTTGTGCTTGCCACTGCCACGTTTAGGTGCTGCCCCTCTGCGCACAGAGGCAGTTGCAAGCAGGATCCCAAGACGTAACAGCCAGCTGCGCCCTTTCTCACGCCTATGCCTCTGTCAGCAGCCAGGGCTCTTCCGGACAAGGTCGCTGTACCGGCTCGATGCAGGGGCATTATTTCACCTTCTAAGCAGCTGCGTTTATTTGAGCAGGATTTTAACAGTCCCACTTGCTATCAGAAACACAAAATAAATCACTAAAAGGCAGGAAAAAAATTATGGAAGTGAGGTTACACCTCACAGCTGAGCTGTGGGGTTCATTAAACATGTTCTGGGGAGCAGCAGTGTTTAAACCTGCCAAAAGCAAGGTCCAATTTTTGTGACTGTTCCTTGGTCCCAATGTAATTCTTCACAGCTACACTGGGCTGGACATATACAAGGCTACGTCTCTCTTACATTTGCTGTTAAGGAGGTGAGGGCATGTCCCCATGACTGCACTGATGATAACCTCATCAGTGATAGCAGCATGATTAAATAGGTGCAGATATGGTAGTTTCCGGGCAAACTGATTCCTCATCCCTCACGAAAGCAAAACACTTGGTTCAGCCATTATCTTCAACAAGGAAATTTATCATTTGCTTCTCACATGGCTTTCAATTTTCTTGACATTTGGAAACAAAAGTACCTTTGGCCTTACTGACTCTCCTCCCACTGTGAGTACCTGACACACAGCTCTGCTGACTCGGCATATGACCTTCTTCTCCTCTGAAATTAAATGAAGGCTCAGAGGTTCCGTTTCCAAGGCAACTCCTTTTGATGTGTGCATGAAGTTACATGCTTTGGATGGAACCTGCAAAGCTGCTGGATCCCGCAGGAAAGACGCCTGCAGCTCACTCTTTCAGGCTTCACGTATGAAGGACCAGATCCAACGCAGATTGAAGCTCTAACAAAGTCCTGTAGCAATCTGAGTGTATAAATCTGACTCAACAAGAGTAGCTGCATTGTATGAAAGTAGCAGCAGCCTGCACAGGGCTGAAAGAAGAAGAGAAATCTTTACTAAACTCTGCGCTCTCAAAGATACTTAGCAAAGAGGACAATACAAGCAATATTTCTGCAGCCCAAATGAGAGCACTACCTGCAGAAACATAGAATAGCCTTAATAAAACTGAAGCAAACAAGTATCTCTTGGATGTGGCTTACCAGAGATCCCAGTGGGAGAGAAGTTTTATTGGACACAGTTCCAAGAGGGCAAGGCACGTTAGTGAGAGCATCTTAGAATTTTCCATGGAGGAAACCCAAAATGAACATGAATAAATTACACAAAATTATGGAGTGCCAGAGCGCTCAGGATCTAACAAAGGAAAATTGCCAAAGAAAAAACTCCTAAATCTCACATTGAGCAGTGCTGAAAACTCCCAGCCATGGCAAAGAGAATGAGCCTCTCCAGCATGGGTCAGAAAGCAGCAACAAACACTGCTGTAGCTACAGAAGTCCGGAGAATGAGAAAAGGATGAGCATGCCATTTCTGGTGGTCAGCCGTAGATGTACAGGGAACACCGAGATCCTGCTCAAGATAACAAAATTGATCACTCCATGTTGACCAGCTATCATGAAAACAAAAGCTTAGTGCAATTTATACAATTTTCACAATGCTGCAACCAGCAAGAAGGTCATATGAACTCAATGAAACTTGTTAGTGGGAAGGTTACAAGCTACCAAAGCCAGTTGGAGGGCTAGGACTGACTGAGGTTACACCCCCTAATTATGGCAGACAAAATAGCACATCTCTGACAAGTAACAAACAGCAGAGACACAGCCAAGCGTATACCTACCTCGCTGCTGTATTTTCTTAGTAGCAAGACAAACTGTCCTACTTCTTGAAATACAGTTGCATGACTATTGAAAGTAATAACCAGCACAACCATTTCCAGGTACATGTCTCTACTCCAAGTCGAGAAGTACTTCAGTCATACCGAGACCTGCCCATCTCTCTTGAAATACAGCAAGTTATTTTAGGAAGACAATGGTCTGAATAAAACCTTGCTTAGCAAATACAATCTTGATTGAAAAATATCAGTACAAACGTAAATAAACAAACATTATAAATCTCTGCATCTGTGTGAAGTAACTGTATCGAGGCCACAATTCAGGCAGGTACATAAGCGTATCTTTACAGGAAAGAACACACTGTTCTTACGAGAGGTTTCTGACTTCAAGGGCATCTAGAAACAACAGAACTGAGTCATCCCAAGTTTGTTGTTTTGTTTGTTTATTTTTAATTAGTGCATCCTTGATCTATTTCTATGGAGTCATTTGGGGTTTAAATAAAAAAGATCTGTAATTATAAAGTAAATCACCAAGCAAAATTAAACTGAATTGAGCCAATCCACCCCATGCTGCTGTCAGTAACCTTCACTCATGCTTTATTTTGGTTTTCATGCTACTTCCTCTCCTTAAAGGAACAAAGCCAACAACTCCTGCCACCAAGGGAAAATATTCAGTAGATGTAGTAGCCTCCAGCCTAACTAAACCCTGATCTAAGTTCACCCTGGCAGCACACAAAGACCATCACCACTGCTCATGGTGGACTGTTAACTGGGTTTTCTGTCTTATTATACCCTATTCAGGCACTGACTGTAATGAAATAGCTGTGTACGAAGAGTACAACAATGACCCACTGCATGCAGTTTTTCCTGAGACATGCTCTTGTTTTTCACCATCAGCCACCATTCCCTGGAGATAACCACATAGGAACTGTAGCATTTATCACACAGCACCAGGAGGAGAGACCTGACTCATTCCCCCTGCCTTTTTACTTTTTTATTTAAACCAGAGCAGGTATTTCTGAGGAAGGAAAGCAAAACTGGCAGAGGAAAATACGATACAAAATAAAACACTGATGCTTGCAGAATGGATGGAGAGACTTGTTAGAAACATTTAACTGCCTTTTACCATTCAGTGCAAATATTTTCAGAATATCAAACAATCTCCTAAAATCTAACAATCCAACAATCAGTCTCCTAAAGATTTCCCTTGAGAACTCCACAACAGAGCACAGGATCCCTCTGCCACCATAACAGAATATTCTCCTTTATAAGAAAGATATATCTACAATGTCAAAACTGATTAGCTAAAACAAATATAATATTTTAAGCATGATTTAAAACATGGATTTAAAGCCCCAGGTTTAGTAGGACCAGTACAACTGAAAGACCACTAGTTTTGAGCTCTTTATGTGAAGATATGTGAAGATGCTGAATCTTCATATGTGAAGATTCAGCATTAGGGAAGGGGGAGAGTTTGGCCCAAATGTGAAACAGTTTTTGCGAGGCTTGAGAGACCTGTGTTTCCTGTGCTTGGACACAAAATTCTTTGGCAGCAAACTGAAAACAAAAAAACAGGATCTTTTTCTCCCCTAATGCTTTGTTTAATTCCAGAGCTCTCCCAAACAGAGTGTTGTGGAAGCCAAATTATAAATAGGCTGAAGAAGAAATTAGACTCATTCATCATTAGTGGATATTAATCAGGATGGCCCCAGACAGTGTGGAAAACAGTACTCACCAGCTTACCAAGAGCTAAAAAGAAATACACAGAGAAAGATATTTTAGGCACATATTGTTTCACACACTCTTTCCCCTGAGTTCTTCCCAAGTAGCTACTGATTGAGACCATTTACTAGGCTGGATCACTTCTGGACTGATACAGAATAGCATAATGCCTCCAACATCGAAAAAGAACTAAACCCCCTAAAATAATTCCAGTTTTGTTTGGTTTCCAAAGTTTGAACAAAGAATGTGACCTGGAATTCAATAAAATTGTACAAGTATTGTGATTTTTGCACTGAAAGTATCTAGATGTTCTATGGCAGAATCATAAACATGGTCATTTAATTTACCCCACCCTTCATGGCAGTCTTTGCTGATCCAATGAAAAACAAAATTAAACACAAAGGCCAACAGAGCATGTAAAGAAAAATATCTACCATAAATTCACACTCAGCACAGAAATACTGGTTTGCACTGAAGCAGAAACCCCAAAACTTTCGCCAGAAAATGAGTGAGGTTTTCCATTTACATCGCAGTAAAGCTACACATTTTTTTTAGCAGTCCTTTATGGTTTGCCTTTTGCCAGCCATCTTAAAGGCAATTAAGAAACTATAGTTGTAGAAAAGTCTTCCCTTACGGCGCTGCATTTCTTATTCTGCACTTGTGAAAGTGTCAGCAAATTGCAAAAAGGGGGAAAGCTCATTCAAACTGCTTTAGAATTAGGCTGTGTACTGCAGCATCACCCATTTCCAGCATCCTATATGAGAGTGACCATGGGTTTAATGTACCTTATCACTCTGCTTAAATGCAAAACATGGATAAAAAAGCCTGAATCTAGACCCTCAGATCAGATAGAGCTATTGTCTCTCTATACAGGTAACCACTTCCATCAGCTCAGGATCTGGCCCCACAGACTTGAACAGGAGCTTCACTTGGATCCCTGTCCTTGGAAACACCAGAAACAGGCACTCCTGAAAGCGCGTATCAACAGATCTGCAGCTCTTAAGAGCCAACCTCACAGTATGAAACACAGTCCCATGGCCTTACTTATCACCCAGTTAAGACTACATAAAATGTCAAGCTTTTCTTGAAAGTATGATGTGTCCTGCTCGTTCAGCTACAGACAGTACCCCACACGGTGAGGAACCAATCTCCGCAGCAATCTTACATGGAAAACACCTTGTCCCAAACCCCAAACCTTTTTCTATGAGGAGTGTCAACAGTCCACTTTTAAATAGCTGAGCTTGACTTTTTCTGGCAGCTAATTTGACTTTTCAAACAAAATTCAGGCTCTTCAAGAGAATTTTTTTCTTTTTTTCCAAAGCTCACTTTTTGCTAGGAGAAGTACAATAACAAAAGAGTAGCTGTTTCTTCTGTAGCTGTGCATATAGCACAGGCCTTCTCCACTACACTCAGGCAGGCTTGCTCTGCTTCAGCAAGCCAGCAATCAAAAGCAGACAGGGGAACAGCAGAAAAAAGTAGATTATGAAAAAAACTACTAAAAATATCCACGTGCAAGTATCAAGATCAGAGAAGACAAACAGCATAACAAATCGCAATACAGCTAATGGCATTCAAGGCAAATATTAAGTGTGTTTCATATAAGCTGAATGAATAAGTTCAGTATTCAGAAGAGTGTATGAAGACCATATTATGCCTGCTCACCAGGAAAGATGAGGGTGACCACCACTTGGAGCACAAGCTTTTCTACAACAGTTCTTGGCTCAGCAAGACAGAGATGAAGAAAACTTGCTGACATGAACCCAGTAAACAAAAGCAGTATCAACACACAACACAAGGCCCTGCTAAAAAGCCAAATGGCTTTTTTCATTAAGAGACTGGAGGACAATAGAATTTACTAAGCAAAATTACAGTGTTATAAAAAAAGTTAGTGTTGTTAAGCAAATTGTGCATCAATGAGGAGGGAAGGAAAAAAAGAATCAAATAACTTGGAGGGAAAAGGGCTGAAAGTCACAACATACAAAGTTGATAAGAAGTATCATTTACTCCCACAGTGAGTATTGCTGTATCCCTGAAGAGATGAAACAGGCAGTGGTGAACTAAGCTAAGCCATGCAGTGATTGTATAGGGCAGCTGTTTGATTTATAAGCTTTTTTGTCATATAGATAATCGATTAAAATGCATTACAGAACGTATATTGTGGGTAAGATCTTTAATAGTGTGAGATTTCAACTTTCCCTACTCTGAAAACTTAAATTCATGCATTTGTGTTTTTTTAATGAGAAAGGAACTGATTACTGATGCAAGCCCCTGAACAGCACTTTTTCTGTATGTTTTATATAGAATATTTACAGTAGTAATGTTTATATTCAATATATTTTGGCAGTTCTGCTTGGAAATCTCTTGGGTTAAACTAAGACAAAGCCTTTCATTATATTGCATTAAGCAGTCCAAACCAAGACAGTAGAAGTCTTACCATAGACACACAGCTTGTGTACAATAGAGTGTATAGCTTGAGCACAGTAAAATGATGGGCACCATCAGAATAAACTTTAAACATTCATACACCCAATTTTTTACGATCATAAGAAATGAGATTCCTCACTGCTCAGCTAAAATCGATTACTGCCATCAGACATACTGACCCACAGTAACACTTGGTGAGAGATATTGCTACTTGCAAATCACCGATTCTCCTCTACCCTCACTTGACATTTTTTACTGGCTTAGACCAAAGCTGTTTGATGCCGTGAGGAAATACAGCCTAGCTCAAATCTCCTATGCAGGCTTAGCTTTGACCCGGTTTCCAGGCTGACTTGCCTGGGAAGGCAAAGAAAGGAATACAACCTCTCAGGTTGTACAGTCCTACAAGTAAGGAAGGACTATATGGGAACAGGGTTCCCAGATAGCGGTGGAATCACCATCCCTGAAAGTGTTCAAAAAATGTGTAGATGAGGCCCTCAGTGATACGGTTTAGTGAGGGTCTTGGCAGTCCTGGGGTAACAGTTGGACTTGATCTTAAAGGTCTCTGCCAACCTAGTCATTTCTATGATTCTATGCAAAAAAAAAAAGAGCATGGGCCAGTTTGGGCTTCTTCAAAATGAAAACACCACGGTTTGCTCTACCAGGTGTCCCTCAGTGCCACCGCTGCTATCATATTTTGAGAGTTGGAGACTGCAAAACATCACTTCCACCATTATTTTGCTGTCGCAGTGAGGGAAACTTGGACACACTCAATATGAGTGATCAGCAAGCTTCAATTTTATTAGGCAGCATCTTACAATTTATAGGATCGTTAATTAGTTAATACATATTGCAGAACCTAAGCTCATTATTGGTTATGCTTAAAAAGGTCAACCCCGCCTCAACTTCCCCAATCTATGATTACTTTGTTTCTTCTTGGGTGATGCCTAGCAGTACCTAATTGGCTATCTATGCATACTAATTGATACATGATTGGTTACAATACAAAGCCACACTTGGATTACCCCCTCCCCTTGCTTGTTACAACTTGCAGCTCTGCTTCGAGGTCACAGTTATCGGTTCCTTCACGTACATCTTCCTCAGCATCTCTCTGTGCCAACTTACTCAGACCTTCTGCAGGTACACGTCCCTTCACAACCTTCGGCTGACTACACTGTTTCTATTTCATACCCACCACAATATCAAAGACACAGTGTTCTTACTGTAGCGACAGTTTCAGAATATCTGCGTGGGGTTTTCTCTTAACTCCTGCTCAGCCAGCAGCGTCGTGTCCACATGTCCTCTATCGGATAGCCACTCCTCCACATTTTGCAGTTTCTCTCGGTGGGTGATGTGGATATTTGTGAATTAGTGAAAGCAGATGTCTCATTTCCTTGCTGCTACAGTAATAAACAAAGAGGATAAAGACACAGATACCACCGACATTCAGTTTGCTATATATATGGGAGCTACCTGTTCTTCCCACCTTCTCATGTACCTTCTCTACCTTAAGTGCACACAGCAGCGAATGGATATAAATCCACTTGAATCCAGTTCAAAGTGCTAACAAATAATTGCTTTGCGTTTAAATGAATGAGAACCACTAAACCTCTGCTAGGGTAGGCTTTGGCTCAGTGATGTGTTGATAGAGGCATCCTCTCTCCATCATTTCTCCTAATCTCTCACCAAGAATTTGTGTTAACAGCTATGATCATATGAACAAAACACCCTGCCCACACATATATACCAGGGTGACAGATTTCCAGCTAGCTCGTGTTGGACAGCTTTGACCCTGAGTCAACACTACACACCAGCACGGAGGGCTACAAATTATCAGAGTTCTTAATCATATTCAAAATAACAAGTTATTATTGCCTCAAGCTTAGAGTTAATTTTGTAACGACGTTTAAATATTAGTCATTCATTTCATCCTGATCAGTGACCTAATGGAATCCTATCATTTTCCAATACCATTTTACAAAATGTTCTTTTAAACATCTTTGTAACATAGTATGATACAAAACCACTTGAAGATGACTTGCAAGCTCCAGCAGACATGCAAACCTCAAATGTCGAAAGACTGAAGTAAGTGTCCAAAGTCTGGGCTACTGAAAAAAGGACTGAAAGCTTCCCAAGCCTCACTTCTTCTGCTTCCCGAATGATTTTGTGGCACTTTCATTTTCTGGTATTTTTCTCTCCATCCAAGTCAAACCCCAGAAATTCTGAGAGAAAAAGAGACAAGGACACAGGCTTTATCTAGCATGACATTAATAGCAAAAGCAATGAAAGGATTATGTCTTGCCCTTGACAAGAAAGTTCTGTAAACCAGAAGTTGTTCTGCAAAAAAAAGCCCCAAGTATGTGTAATGTGATTCTTCTCCCTGGGAATCATGCAAACTCTGACAAGTTTGATCACAACTGTGCTGCAACAGCCAAAAAAACACAATTACTCCACTCCTCAGAGGATTTGTGCCATTAGAATGCTTCACACTCTCTATATTTGTTCTTAGAATAATAGCTGAATGTAAATGAAACTGTCTGCAGCACAAACTCCTTTCTTCCTCCCCATTCCCTCATGTCTTGCAATTAGGGTCCTGCTGAGAGGTAGGTTTTAGTTTTCTCTTGTCCTAAAGAGAAGCCACAGCTACTGAAATATCTCTAATCCAATGAGAGAGGATGTATTTTTTTGTGTTTATTTTTACTTTATCATTTACTGTCAACAGCTACTGTATCACAGATGGAGAAAAGCCCTGTTTGCATGCTAACTGAATTCATGCTCCTTTTGAAGAAACAAAATCATTAACAACTCCTAAACCAGCTGGAGCTATTTCCAAAAAATCATGAGGACAAAGCAAAGCAAGGGCAGCCAAACTGCTTGAATAAAACTGGCTTGAGAGTGGTAGAGAGGAAAATGAAGCACAAAATAGAAAACCTCAACCTTATGATGGGAGAAAGGGAATGTTGGCTGCCTCACCTTGAGTTCTGGGTTACCTTAGACATCCCTTCTCAAAAACATACAATATTCAGAGGCAATCATGAAGAATAGTGAGAGTCTTATGAAAGTTTTATGAAGAGTTGTGAAAGAAAGATGTGGGTTTACCTCTGGGCTGGAAAATGCGCACAGAATATAAAACAAATATGGAAGAATCAAGTCAGCAGCTTCAAAGGAAGGAAGAAGTAAAAACCACATTCCTTAAGAGATAGTCATGGTTTAAACTTAAGAGAACTGTCTCTGAAACCCAACAGGTTCAAGGGATTCACCTGGGCAGCAAGTCTCAGCCTCAAAGATCCAAAGGAAGGGAAAGAAAGAGACGCAGGAGGGGAGAACAACCACTAAGTGGTGGTAAGTTACTGCAAACTTGTCACAGCAAAGCAAGCGCTATCTCTGCATTCACAGAGTGTGAGTTTACAATCAGAGAAAAATCCATTGGGAACAATGAAATACAATGGTGCAGGTGGACTGGGAGCTAAGGATTGCACAAGTATCTTTAGCTCTGGCGAAGTCCTGCAATGACTTGGACAGCCTTTTTTTCAAGTAAAGCGTATGCAGCTTTCCATTACTTGAAAAAAATTAACGGGGAGAATAGAGTGTGAAGAACAGTTTTGAAAGCTGAGATATATGAGCTATCTAGTAAGTGGGAAGATAAAGTAAGGTAAAGATAAGAATCGGATAAAAACACTAAAATTTAGTGGCAGGTGAAGTAAGCGCTGGGAAAATAGAAGTGGTTTTGTGGAGATCAGGATCAGAAACTAAGGAAGGTCAATTAATAATGGAGGAGCCGATTCTAAAGACTCGGATATACAACACCATCCTCCCTGGCCTGCTTTTGTTTTCTAAACTGTCTCTCCTTACTGTGAAATAAAATATTTGCACAGATTTGGTAGACTACACAGTACTTTGTAAACAACCTACTAATAGCTACAGTATATGGAAATTCTAAGAAAATGTCAGGATAAGGAATCAGTTGTATCACTTGAAATGCCCCCAGGGGAAATGCAGACATCCAAGTACTGAGGATGACTTTATATTCCAATTTCTATTTCAGAGTACCAAAGCTGAAAATCATACTGGCCCCTGCTCAGATCACATAGCTGGTTCAGAACAAGATGGATTTCCTACTGATACTATGTTTGAGGAAATTGCTCACTGCATATTCCCTCGGGCTGGATGCCAAAAGGAAATTAAAGATACACTGGCTAACTCAGCTGCTATGCAGTAACAGCATCGGAAAAATATGGCTCATGATCTTTGCCATGACAGGGTAACCTCTCTGCAAATGAGAGCTAATAAGATTGGGATTGAAAGGAATGGTGATAAAGAGTTTGTAATGTCAGGGACAGACTCTCAGGTGCTCGGATGGCTGTAACAGCCAGGATAGAGTACTTGCTGAGGACCAGGACCCACAAAACAGTCACATCTATTAACTCTTCTTCTGCCCAATTGATAACAGGGAGGAACTCGGCAGCTCACGGAGAAACAAGATTTTGCCAGCATTCAGAATATTGCCAATGTTTTCTAACTGGTACCAAGTCAGAGTTTTCTGACTGCTGGTCATTTGGGCAGGAGGAAGATATGTTCAAGCATTTATCTATTACAGCACAGATGTCTAACAGTTATTTACTCAAAGGATGCTTAGGAAGCAGGAGTTAAACGTCCAAGTATTGTTACAATCATTCAGTCATCTGAGACTAACAGAATGTTTCCATAACAAAATATATAAAAGTGTGAAGAGGAGCTCCAAAGATTTCCTTCTCCTGTTTTACCCACAATACTGAATGTACTGTACTGTCACATTGGACAGGGAACACACCACTTAGTTAACAGCAGGTTGAGGAAGCACAAGCTCTAAACTTGCAGGGACAGGCTGGAATTTGTGCCTGGGAAAAACCTTTTGCCTAGTCCAAAAAGTAAAGGTCACTTTCAGCATAAGTTAAGACTCCTGCAAGCACTGTCAGGACTTGCTAACAATAACCTCAGTAAGAATGAGGATGGGACTCAGATGCAGATGGAGATGTATAAATACTCTCCATGGCTAGAGAGTTCATACACAGCCATCTGAAGAGCGAATGCCCTAGTGTCCCGTTCAGTTCAAGGAGGTATCTTCAAAAGCAAGTCACAGACCCTGTTTAAATCACAGCCAAAAATCCTGATTATGCTATCTGTAACAGAACACACTTCCCAGAAAACACAGTATGCTAGTGAGATCAGCAAGATACAAATGGGACAGAAAGAAGGTACATATTCAGCGTGGGTGAAGGCTTGGTTGATGTAATATGGCCAGCATAGAAACTATGCTGTAAGAAAGGCATAGATCAACTTGAAAATGATCATTAAGTCTAGAAGACATGACCTATGAGAGAAGATGAAATTAATGTTCTGTCTAAAGAGGAACCACCTGAAAAAAAGACAAGATGTAAAAGCATTCAAAACCATAAAAACAGTTGTAAGGAGACAAATAATCAAATAGAGAACTTAGAAGAGCAATCCACTGCAAGTTACTAAGTAGAGAAGCCGCAACATACTCAGAAAATCCTGTGAACCAAAATGGATCTGACCATGCTTTTGTAACTGACAGCATCATATATCATACATCCTTATCCTCTTCACATTCTTCATCAAGTATTTTGCTGTGACTACTGTTGGGAGGCAGACTATGCTGTTGGACAGACCCCTGCACAAGAGCAGTTCTCATGTGTTCTCCAAACCCATGGTAAGTAGAAGACAGAATGAAAGGGAAAATTCAGGTTAGTTATGAAGGGAGAATCAAATGCCTCCCTGCCACTAAGGACAGTGATTCTTCAAACTGCCTGCTCAGGAAAAGGCAGAATCTCTGTCACAGCAATTGGAGAGAAGAATGGACTGGGTGACCGTCAGGCCTCCTCTCATATGAAGATTAAATACTGAAGGGTTGTTAGCCCACCACTCTCCCTGCATGAAAGGTCTCTGGACTGGTTTCAGAGACCTGGGCTAGCTATTAGGCATCTAGCTGGAGCACACCTATCATGCTGCAATATTATTTCCTTAAGTGGGTTACTAATTAAAACAAGTGAGGAAGACAACCCATTTACCTGAGGCTGCAGCTGGGACTGTTACTGAGCACTAAGGGAAGCACGTCTGCCAACAAGCTCAAACAACCTTCTTTGCATGCTGAAAATATCTTGCAAACTGGTTGCTAGGTGCTCTGCTCCTTGACATTTACATGCTTGAGCAAAAACACATCTGCTGTTTAGCAAAACGTCATAATAAATGTCATTTTTAAACATTGTCTGCTGTTCTGATTAGCTTGTAAGCAAAATATGAGCATCACTTTAGTTCTTAGAGGAAAGTCCTGTTGTGTGACAGCCAAATACAGGCTGTCTCTTAAAATGCTGGGGGCTGGTACAGCCACTTGTAGAAAGCAAGTTAAAAATCAGTATTTTCCTGACAGCAACGTCTCAATTTTAAATCTTAACTAAAAAAAAAATGGGTTTGTAGGGATAGTCCTTTTCATCACCTCCCAATAAGGCAAGCTAGAAAGAATGTGGGTGGGTTCATGCAACCATTACTTAACCTAAAAAGAGAAGTAAGTTATCTTTTAGTAGACATTAGCCTAGACCTCAGAAAGGAATAAATCTGTGTTTGAGCTCTGGTTCTGACAGATGCACAGCAGCTGGATTAGTAGCTCATTGTGTCAGTATGTGCCATTTTTCAGATGTCACAGGAGAACAATGTTTTTTCTCTAGTTTAGCTGTTGCAGGGACTGTCTCTTGCCTTGGGTAAACGTTCTGGGCAACCACCGTGTCAGTATGAAGGCAAACAGGTAAACAAACACTACGAGGTGGCTTTCAAAGATGCAGTCTGGAGTTTTGCTGGGCCAATAAAAATAATGACAGAATGCTGCAAAATTGCATCCTCTGAACAGATCTTTAAATCAGCTTAGAATCACAGAATGGTTTGGGTTAGAAAGAACCTTAAGATCATCCAGTTCCAGCTCCCTGCCATGAGCAGGGACACCCTCCACTAGACCAGACTGCTCCAAGCCCCATCCAGCCTAGTCTTGAACACTGCTAGGAATGGAGCATTCACAACTTCTTCAGACAGCCCGTTCCAGTGTCTCACCATTCTCACACTAAAGGATTTCTTCCTAACATCTAACCTAATTCTCCTTTTTGAATAGTAAAGGTCATAATTTGCTGTGTGTCACAGACTCACTGCTATTGTACTTGGCTGTAGCAGGGGCAATGTGAAAAGGCCATTCACTGCAGGACCACTCCAGGGAGGAACTGGGCTGAGAAGAGGTAGTCCACATCCCAACTCCTGCTGAGCTGTAAGCAGCGGTGAGAAGGGCAAATGAAAAAGTGGGTCCTTGTTTCATCCCTGCTGATATTATACAAATAAATCAATGGGGAGCAGAGGTTTTGAACCTTTAAATCCAAGCCAAAGTGACAGTGATCAAAGCTTTTGCTGGGCTCTGATCAATAGCAAGGCACAAGGAAAAGTCTGAGCACTATGACACTGCCTCCCAGAGAGTACATTTTAGCATTGCAAAAGACTGACAGCCTCTGAATGGCAGCAAAGGAGGGAGTGACAATTATACGGTGTTACAGCAGTTTTGGGTACCTCACATATCCATAGCTTCTGCAGCACCATTCAGAATAGCACACTTGGGCTAGGCTTGCAACCTTCAGCTGTTACTTCAGATAGAGAGTAAGAGAGAGGAAAGGTTCTCCGCTGCTGTGTCTCCTGGGACAGCAAGGTGACACCAGCAGTCCATCACAGACTGATGTGACAAACTCCCAAAAGCTGTTACATAATGCTTTCTGTGCTAGTTTGACTTAACTTCAGTACCAAAAGTCTTCTGCACCACTGGGTGCATTAAAACTCCCCATCAGCTGATCAGATCTGAGTTTAGGAACATAGAAGAAACTCAGCACAAGGGCCAGAATTGTCACAGTCTGTAGGGTAAGGAAGCTGGAGAATCCTGCTACATACCAAAATGTAGGAATCTACATCTAGCAACAACTATGCATGGAGTATAAGGCCAGAAAACTTACAAGAAAGAATGGTCTCAACTAAAGTATGAACTTCGGGTAAAAGGGAAGGGGGAAAAAAATATTTATATAAATTAGGGATTCTGGAAGACAAAAGATGTTCTGATTAAATTAAAGCTGATCTAAATATGGAAGGATATATAAAACCCACTTGCTTGCCACTGCAGGCCTTGGGGTTTTCACTGTGTCTTGCAATACTCAGTGCTTGATTTCAAGTTCAAGCTCCTTGAGATAAGAGGCAGTGTAAGAATTTTGAATTGTTTCTTGCAAGGAAAAGCTCAACAGTTGGAAAAACCCAGAGTGTAACCCAAAGTGGGCCCAAATAAAAAGAACCACCTATAACATGCAGTACAGATGAAAGGAACCATGAACATAACTATGTGACAGACCACCAGTGTTCAGATTTGAGATGCTGCAGACCCCATTGTTCTTGGTACCATGCTTCTGGCTCAGATACTCTCTAGAAGCACAGTCGCTGTCATTAGTGTAGCAGAGAAAGCCAGCTTTGCCTGAGCACCAATGTCAAGCCAAAAGCAGGGAAACTCAAACATCATTCATTCATCCTTTAGACACTGTGCACAGGTCCCATCCACATGCATAGACATGCCAAGGTAGCCTCTCTGACTTCTTGCATGAAATACATACTTCTGCAAGAGGGAAAAGGAATGATAAAGGCCATTGCAGGGCTCTGCATGTTCAGTGGATTGTATCTTTGAAAGAGATAATGAATTTGCTGAAGGATTCCCCACAATCTTGAGACTAGAAGAGCTCCATCCTGTGCCTGTAAGCAGGCACACCACCAGTTATTGCTAGAAGTGTGTTTGTCCAGAAACCTTATGGCTCAGACTGTTGTAATGGATCTAACAATCATAATAACGAAAACTTACACATCTCATAGCAGATGAAGGAGAAATGATGATACTATGAGAAAAAAATAAAAAAAGTTTATCAATATACATCTGACAACACACGTTTATAAACAATACAGCTAACGCTAGCAGGCATTCAAATTCCCTAACTGCGTAAATCTGTGTTAATTAGAGATACAAACAGTTAGCAGGGGAGGTCTGTTTCACAGCTTCTGATGTTTATGCATGTTTTGGGGACTATTTTTAAAAAGCTGAAGGCAGAGTAAAGTTATTTCAGGAACATTTCAGTGCACTGCTTCTCACAAAGCCTAAGTGATTAGTACTCAGGGTAATTTGTGTGGAGGTGTTTATTACCTTTGTGATAGTATTTTTTACTACAGAGTTTCTATCAGTTCAGCAGTTTGATACCCAGCTGACACAATGAAAAAGCAGGCAGAATGCTATAAATAAAGACCAGCTCAGAGTGGGGACATTTCACTGACACTGAATCCACTCTCACTGAGAAAGGATGGCTTTTCTGAGTGCTCTCTGGAAAACAGCAGCAGACAGTTACGTTAAAACAAGTTCAACTAAGCATACAAAAAATAATTTGCACTTCTACAATCTATTCAAGGTCATGTATTTAATAACTGAGTCTGAGAGGAATGGAAAACTGAGATTCAGGGTACCACCTTGGGCCACATTTGCTTCTTATAGGTTTCAAATGTCATGAGTCTAATTTAGTCAGTTATGTAATTGAAGATTGACAGTTTTGTCCATACATTCACAGACTAGAAATCTAGTTCATGTTTAAACATTAAGAAATGTGAATCCTATTTGGAAGGAGGAGAATCTGATGTGAATTTTTGCTGGAGTGATCCCAAAGATTTCCTTATTTATGGGGAGAGGAAGATAGGGAAAGGATACTTGCTAGCATGAGACAGAAAGCCTAAAAATTTGGACTCTAACTTGGGCGACTTATATTAGGTTCTAAATTGTTCAACAACCTTCCATGAATCAAATCATGAATCAAGATCCATTTTAATCACTCCTCGGAATTAATGGCAACCATATTAATCAACATGTTTTAATTCATTGCAAAGATGATTACGATAAACCTTTCAGACTCATGTCAAAACACCCTATTCAGATGAAACCCTTAAAGGAGGTGAGCACATAAGAAAAGTTAGCACTTGGATCACAGCAAAATAAAAAAGCCACAAACCCAAGCAAACAGATCACCCCAACACAGTTCTCAGAGGCACTCTGAAAATTAGCTCCATCATTTCTAATAAGGGATGTATCTTTTAGAAAGCTGAGCTCTTTGGAGTGCTGGTCAAGTCACCATAACACCAAAGCCTAAAGCCTTATAACACATCC
Organism: Psilopsiagon aurifrons; assembly: GCA_025447955.1. Taxonomy (NCBI): domain Eukaryota; kingdom Metazoa; phylum Chordata; class Aves; order Psittaciformes; family Psittacidae; genus Psilopsiagon; species Psilopsiagon aurifrons. The sequence continues at coordinate 45,436 of JAOEHY010025452.1, forward strand.
CCTCACACCACATGAGGATGTTGCTCAAGTTTTGGTTTATATTTAAAGCAAAACCCATTAGTTTGTTCTGAGGTTAATTTGTCACCTGTCATGTTAATATGCTGTTGAGTTCTGCATTTGCTGATACAAGAGATCTGGCCTCTCTGATTCTGTGTGTAAACAGGTATCTGTAAGCATACTGTTCCTCAGAAATAATTCTGGAACTGATTACCAAGCAGGGTTGCAACTCCAACAAGCCTAGGATCAGCAAGAAATTTATCATACCAAAACATTGTTTCCTATGTACTTTGTATACAAAGAAACCCAAAACACTGATTGGGAGAGATTTCTTACAACACAGGATCCCAAAGCTTTTAACATAAAAATATTACCTTTAAAAGTATTTTAGACCCTGAATAAACAGAGATATGAAGGTAATTTTTTATCAGTTTAAACAAATATTTACAAAATATTTTTCTTTTCTAAGTGTTCTGGCCCAGCAATTTATTTTTCTAATTCACCAAATTAGAGAACAGGTCGAGTTATCAAAACCTAATTTATAGTGCAGAGATCACAGTGAGTAATCTCGCTTAATGAAGCAGTAATCAATGTCTGAGCAACTCCATTCCTAGCATCATTACGTTATTTACTTCCGCTTTGTATTGCTAAACTCTCCACCACAAACAGTGTTCAAAGTCAAAATTTGCATAAATTGAAATCTCTTACTCCAGAGTTTTGCAAACAACCCCTTGCTCAAGTGAAACAGCTCTCATGCAAGACAACTGCAGAACCAGGTGGTCAGGTTTAGACACTGTTTTAGTTAGACTGCCTACAATGATGTTGGTTTTGTCTTTCAACAACAAGAGCAGATAAAATGGGTAGAAATATTCTAGCAGTAGAGTTGTGATGGGAGTACATGCTTGTCGGTGGCAATTACAGCAGCTTTCTTCAGGAGCATCTCTGTTTGGACCATTTTCTATTGACTATGAGACCATTTGATACAGCCAGTGTATTCTCCTTTTAGGAGGGATTCCAGCTGGGAACAGCAGTATTTTTTGACTGAAATAGTCCTCTTAAAATCCACTAGAGAGCTTCAGAGGAAATTTCAATGTGAGCAGTTAAAACATAGCTAAAAATAAGTATTAGAAAATTACACAACTGAGGTCTCAGGACAAGTGTTTCCACTGCCACCCATTGAAACAGCTCTTTTGGTTTGCATGCCTGCTATGGCACATCAGCAAGAGCTCTGAATGTTCACCTAGGACACTAGCAGCGTCACTTAGCTACGGAAGGAACTTCTCACATGTTAAGTGTTGTCAGCTCTGTGTGATCTGAGGTTTCTTTCCTAAACTGACACTTTTTTTCCCTAGCAGCAGGAAGGGAGCAGCTTTGTCACCATTGCTTACCAAGTTCCTGTAACACTAGTTCCACCCAGTGGCACCTCTAAGGTCTTAGGATAAGGATACCCAAAATGTCTGAAGATCCAGAATCCCCCCAGCAGTAGCAACAAAATACAGACAGAAGAGATGCATAAGTCGCTTTGTACCAAAACATCTAAACCCAGCTCTTCTGAAAGACACAGAAGTCAGATAATTTCTATGAGCTTTTAAACCCCCAAGAGTCTCCCTTTATCAAGTCACATTAAAGTTTGGTTTATATATGAAACAGATATTTTATTGTTTTATTGAAAGACATGAAAAAGAATTCTCTCATCAGCTTTGTTGCCAAAGTATTCAATAAACTGGTCAAGGCATAAAAAAGGCACAGCAGTCCTGGAGGTCTATGGTCTATCAAATGTTTTCTTCGATTGACCTCAGGCGCAAGAGGTAATGCTTACTTCATGAGACTCAGTTTTACCTGGTGATATAGGTACAGAGCAATATTTCATAATCTCCCAAAAGATCTTATTCCAATATCAGAAGCTATATCCTGTCAAGTGATGTAAAAATTAAATGTAATCTTAGAGATATGTGCTTCTAAATATCACAGGTCTCTGTCTAGATGAATATTAAACAAAGGCTAACAAGACAGGGAAAGCTAATACAAAACCAGATCCCCCTATACACCACTGGAATAAATTAGCTGGTTTCAGCTATAGAGTGCCAGAATGACATCTGTGAGAGAAACAAACATACAGACTGAATTTCACTTATGAAGAAGTGTTCAAAAAAACCCAACATTGCTGTCTAGAAGCAACTTAAAGTAATTGCCTTTACTTGTACAAGTATGTGACCACAAAGCTTTATGAAGCACACACATTCAGCATGTTTTGAAATGCTAACTAGTGATGCCTTTGTAAATTCATGATGTGAAGTTTAGGTATCTATTCCCGTAAGATCCCATGTTGTTACAGAATCGAATCTGCAAAGTAATTGTCTGGTTATTCGGTCTGTGGCCTATACACCATCTTAATGTTTATGCACAGGCCACTCAGATATGTTCCGACTCCTTCAAGATTCAGATAAAAGGACATAATAACACATGGAAAATGAAGGCTTTAAAACTGAAGCAGAAGGTCAGCTCTTCAATGGACGTGGAAAAGCTCAACTCTGCTGATACAGTTCAGCTGTCATCAGTTAAGCAACCTTTCCAGTACACATAAAAATTCCAAATGTGGAAAGAGGAAAAAATCAGCTCTTCTTTCATTCCAAACAGGCAATGCCATAAGTAAACTTCACGTTCATACATGCGATAGAAACATGCATGTATTTACTTTGAAATAACTGCTAGTGTTATATGGCATACTCTAATTATATTGATGCTAATTTTATATCAATCACTTCATATTCCAGGCTCTATGAAGAAAGAAAAACTGTGATACCAAGATCAAGGTCTGGACTAACAGAGATCTTTTTGAAAATCCTGTATTATTTGGGAACAAGCATTAATTTTTAAGTGATACAGTGAAAGCAGAGATTAATCCCTAGAGCTTTGCCATAATAAACACTGCCAGTCCTGTCTTTCTAAGCATAGGTCACACACCACTTTATAGCTTGTCTTCTCTCAGGTGCTCCACACTCTCAACAGCTTCAGAAACTGCAAAGACAAGATAGAGCCATATTCATTCATAAGTCATCCGGCTTAGGGAGATTTGTCCCATGGCCCACCTATGAAGAACTACTTTATGCTATGTTAGAGGGGGAAGAGATAATATGAAAGCGGAGGGCACTGCCTATAAGCAGTGGGTTACCCTCTGCCAAGAGAAATTTCCTGAAGTTATTGCTGGCAGCTGTCCCTTATGGGAACAGCACCAAGATGGATGAAAAAGCACCTCAGCTGATTATAATAAAATGAAGACACTGGAAACAGGGCATAAAATGATCAGATGACACCACTGGCACATCCATCCAGTTGCCATAATCATTTAATCACTGCAAACAAGCCCTTTATGGCAGAACTTACCAGAAAGATCCTTTTAAGAAAAGAGAATATAATTTCTCAGCAGTTGGCTTACAACAAAAAATAGGCACTTCATAGCCCAGTTTTGTTACCAGAGCTGTTCTGTGTCCTTCAGAGTCTTCTAATGCACCTCTAGGAGATATGCAATAATTTTACTCAAAGTAAGATGACTGAAGAAGATGAAGCATTAACGTTTATTGCAGTGGAAAACTCACAGAAAAGCAGAAGGCAGAGCCACAGAAAACCCCAAATCATACCAGAATCCAGTTACACATGGGAAAGCTCTTTCTTTAAAGAGGTGTGGACCTGCTCTGCACCTGCTGCTCTGGGCAGAAACTGCACTCCTGTAAATAGACAGGTAATACAAAAATAAGCATACTTCATGCAATACTGTTGTATATACTTTGTATATACAACTTTTGTGTGCTGATGTCAGTAACCATAACTGGCCCAAACACGCTGCAGTCAAATGCTAACCTAGTGCAGTAGCAGATTATTTTTAAATCACATTATTATGAGATGTCCAAAACAAATGCAGTGGTGAGCAAGCGCCCTCTAAAGGGCATTTGGTACCAATGATGATCCTTCAGTTCACTTGCCCTATACTAAAGTTCAACACTGAACATTTCCCACAGCTAAAATGGCAGCTTCTAACGTTCCCCCTTCCCAGCATTTCAAAAGGTTTGTGAAGTGTTTTGTAATATTAGATACAGCCCCAGCCAGTTCTATTTCTAGACAAAACCATCTGTCATTGGGGCTACTGAATTGGCAACAAGTTACATAAAAATATTAATTCCAGTGTATGATAGTCACCTGTTCCATTCCTCTAATGAGAATTAATTCCAGGATGTTTTCATTTATCTGGGGTAGGAGGGAAAAAGTAGAGGGAGAATAAATGACTAGATTTAATCCTTGGCTGCAGTAAGTCAAAACAACATCAGAAGTCTTCGTAATTACTCATATGGCACATTGCTAGGTTTCCACATGAATACACCCAGTGTGAGAGGAAGAGAAAAATTCAAAGCACCATTTTGTGTTACTAATCTATTTAAACAAAGCATGTCAGGTATGAAACTGCCTTCAGAAAAAACACAGTAAGAGACCTGTAGGTAAAGCCCTACATGCTGTTCCAAAAAAGTCTTAGCCATGCCATGTGGGATAGTTTTGGATAGCTCCCACAGATTTAGGATGATGTGACAGTGAGACAGAACAGTAACCTCACTTCTTCCCTGACATGTCCTTACTGCAGTACTCGTTGCAGAAAACATGCTTACCAGGTGAAGTTTGTTTAGAACAGTCTGCAATATGGTCTTTGCCATTTAAGATCTCCAATAGGAACACGAGAGTGGCAATTCCAGGCTCTGCACACAATATGAACAAGATGAAGAATAATTTTCCTTTGGCAGGATATCCTAGTGATCATTTTTACGTCTTAGGTAAGTGAATCAAACATCTCAACATAAAACATCTTTCTTGCTTACAACAATGCTGCAGGGAACAAATAACTCTGATACTGTTATATTTTATTGTCATGTAACATTCAGCTGTAAAACTAACTCAAAACAAAGAAAGTAACTTCCTCAGACTTTTCTATCTAGCAGGCTCCAAAATCCAGGTCAATTCTATACTTCAAAGCTGTCAGGTCAGCTAATGTCACGTGAGCATCAAGTATTTGCTTAGGCACTGTAGTCATATAGCTTAAATAGGGACAACAAGAGTAGACGAAAGGATGTCTTTCTGGAAGGAGACAACTATAAGCTGCTGAACATAGGCAGATTTTCCCCCCAGTTTTGCTACTTTGACCCCAGGCAAACCAAATGGTAATATCAGTTGATCCCCATAAAGGCAGTAACAGGGCAGTAGTTTGTTTGGGTTGTGGTTTGATTTTGGAGTCTTTTACCTCCTCGGTAGGCTGGTCCTCCTGTTTCTCTAGTATGCTGCTTAAACATAGACTGATCCACTTTGACACATAGACTTTCTACCTTGAAGAGCAGCTACAGCACTTACTGTTTCAACCTATACAGGAAGGTATTTCAGGAGCTTCAAGTTTGAAGAAAGTCTGCTTCTCAGCACCACACCCTCATATTTCCTCTCTTACAATCTTGTATTTTAGATACTGCTTATGGAGGAAACTGATATCTCTGAAAAAATACTGATCTAGAATTATTTCTTTTGGACATTTATAGACAAAAGTTTGCCTTTGGAGTGTTCTTTCCAGCAAAGTGCAGCAGCAGCCAGCAGAGAGAGAAGCAGTCCTAGGAAAAAAAATGTTACCACCTACAACCAAAAGAGAAGTGTCTCTGTAAACCTTTCCTAGCCTGCTTTTGGAAGGGATTAGTTGGAAATATTTACTTTTACAGAAAATAGAGGAGAGGTGCAAGAAGAAACTGAAAGGAGCCTGTTTTAAGGTTGATAGTAGAGTAACATTCCACTGAGGTATTTATTTCTTACCCCTTTTCAGATGTCTTTTGAAGACTAACACCGTAAGGATGGGATGCATCGGTTGCTGTGACTACATAACATTATACTTTCAAATCAACACTCCTGGCTCTCCACTATTTCAGTGGGCTAAGCTGAAGAATAACAAATATTGCTCCCATTTTTCACTGCCGAAGTCTTGTCAGGAGAGACCTGGCAGAAGTGAAGGCTGGTACAAGAACAGAAAATCCCCAAGCCACAAACCCAGCCATACACTGTCACACCTACACACATCACCTTCCATTGGCAGCTGTCTGCAACTCCTCAGAGACTGCATACTGGATAAAAAAAAATGCCAAGTGTGTTGCATAAACTGCTTTAATTTCTTTGATGAATTATTTTTCTTAGGAACATACCTCTTTTAGGAACCCATGGTCATGAGATGAGCAATCATCAATGACGACACCATGGTGGAAAAGGATGTTTTACAGATTTAAACTACTAGATTGTAGAATCGCTGTGTAAAACTGAAAGTTATCCTCCTGTAGCAGATTTCATTTGTAAGAATGCTACTCAAAATAAGCTTTAAACCATTGTCCTAGTTTAGCACAGCCAGTCATCACAGTATATATTCACATAACCAGCTAGCCCTGTGATGTAGTATTGCCATTGCTAGTACCACCTCATGAGCTTTATAATGAGTTACTCTACCTGAATTTATCTTGAGCTGCCCACAACCCAGCTCTGCTTCATTTAGCTGTAGCAGTATTTTTTCTAATCGACTAGATGCCTACGGGTAATTCATTTTATTTCTGTGCATCTCTGAACGGCACCACCATGGTTCTGTAACTAACCATGTGGTACAGAGAAATGCAGCCTGATGACATCAGAGGCCTGGGAAGCATAGATGACACAGGATGCAGTACAGAAGTACAGGCAAGGGATGGTAACAGATAGGGTACAGGCTTGGCATTGATAACTCCACAGCTAAGAAAATCTCACCAATGGTCAGTTAAAGAAATGCAGAATGAGCCTGGAAAAAACTTGGTTTAGGAGTAACAAAGGGAACAAAGAAATAGAATATAACATTCAAATTTACTCCATATGGCCATTTTGCTTAACATGGAGCTGCAGAACAATAAGGAAAAAGCAAGGCTAACATCTGTGTTTCTGAATGATAAAAAGGAATCCAAGTACCTCCTAGAGTAACAAGCACATCCCACAATAAGTAAGAAAACCATCAATAGGAAAATCCTGTTCTTCCTGGTGAAGGACTCCAGCTGCTAACAGCTCACCTCAATGTCCCCTACCAACACCAGAGTAAAGCCACAGGTCCTCAGGAAATGGAAGAGTTCTATCAGTGTAGTTTGCAGTTTACATACTTGAGATGTTATTACTGTCACATAAATAATCAGAACTAAAGCTAGGCTATAGAGATTTCTAAAGAAGCACTGCATTGCGCTGAGCTGCACATATCCAAGCTAATACAGAATTTCAGCTGAGTACCACATCTTGTCCCACAATTCACTGTACTGACCTGAGAGTTTAAATAATAAATCAAATAACCCCTTTAATGGGCCATAACTGAAATAACTGCCCAGAAAGAAGGCTCCATCTAATGCTATTGTCCCAGATACAGAGCCTCAATTAATACCTAGAAAGCAAGCTGCTTTCCAGCATTACCAAGTCATATATATGAGTTTTACTAGCAACAATTTTCTATTTGGACTTAGACTTAGCTATTAACAACTACATGCAAGACTTTTTTCTGAGTCAGGGTAGACTCACACATATACAGGGCTCATTTTATCCAGCTCCCCACAGTTTTGGTATAGCCAAGGAGTCAAGGTGTGAAGACAGTGGAGTTCTCTCAATCACACAGCTGCAATTGTAGACATTGGGTAGTGCTAGCAGCAGAGGGGACACTGTTAGCTTTGCACCCTTTCTCCCAGGAGTCTTTCTTTGTCACAACTCTCAGATTACACTGCCATGGAAATACTAGTTTTATTTGCCATTATCCTCCCCACTCTCTCAGGAAGGAAAATATGAGTTCTTTACAAGTCTGTTTCAGTTGTACTACCATAAATCTCATTATACGTAAACCCAATATTAACTGGTGTATCTAGGACTCCAGACATAATTTCTTAATTTCTTATCCTGTGAAGAGCTTGAACTGGAAAGGTCTTCAGAAGGATAAAAATTGCTCTACCTGTTTCTCTATAGAAGAGGACTTTGAGAGCTAATTATATATAAAGTGTGCTCCTTGTGCCTTCACAAGATAATCCATCACACTTTCGTTAAGTGTCTCTTCATAGCAATGGACCCATTACCACAAAGTTATGTCAATTTCTCAGACAGGAAAATAGCTCTTCTATTGCTTCCTTTTCCTTTCAGAATCGTGGATTAATTCTGATTAAGTGTTGTTCTCAACAAGGCATTACTGATAGCTTACCTTTATTACAATTACACACAAGGAAAAAAATGTTTGGGAGGTGCAAGTGAGATGATGAAAGGCAGCTGGAAAAGCAACAGGGGTAAGTGACTAACGGACAAATTTGCTCTGAATATGTTCTCTATGGAGACTTGCTATTCCTGCTCAAATTTGCTCTATGAGATGACATTCTCTCTCACTCCCCCATACACCCATTTGCATTTCACACACAGGTCTGACCAAGAGTAACTGGGGAAGAGAAATACTATTATAGACAGTAAATGTGCAAACCTGACCTTTCTTCCAATTGGATAATGTCTCCTAAGACATTCAGAGTCTGATTTCGTTCTCAGTTACATGGATGTAAATTAGGATGAGTTTCTTCTGAGATCAGAAGAATTATATTCTTAGCCTTTATGCCTTCTGGTGGTCTATTATACAAAAGCACACACATCTTTTTGCCATAGATAGCCAAGGCACTTGTCTGCCTGCAGCTCATTGCCACTAGGATCCAAGATAAACCAGCCTCTTTGTTTAAGACACAAGGCAAGATCTAATGGATACTGACAATAACAATTGATCTGTCTGGTCCCTGAATCATTAGCACAATGACTAGCATCTAAATTATGGCTTGGTCTCAGGTGACATGGCACCCAACAACGTTGGGTAAGGAAACCTATTAATGAGGATTTTCATTCCTCAGGCCAGGTTTTAAAGACTAAGTCCCAAAGTCAGTAGAAAACTGTAAAGGCTTTTGTAAACTGATGACAATTATCCTCTAGGTCATCTGTACTGCTTATCACGAAAGTTTATCTTTATAATCACTAGCTGTAGAGATAAAACTAGCATGACAGTTTCAAACAGAATTCCCAGTTTTCTTCTGGGAGGAGGCTACCTTCTGGCTATAAAATTGACAGCCCACTAATGAGAAGCTTGGGAACAGCAAGTAAGAACGTGAAAAAGCTCTCTTGCCACAACTCAGAAGTTTTTCAACTCTTTTTTTCCTAGGTTAAAACTAAAATATTTTTCAAAAAGTCATCCAATTAATTTTAAGAAATGCGCCAAAACTGCATTTCTGATCAAACAGGTGATGAACTCTGATATACAGGGTACCAATTTTTCTAGTTAGTCACAGGGAACATTGCTGTAGTCACTTTTAATGAGTGAAAAATGAAAGACTTTGTGGGAACAGACACAAACCAGTGCAGAAAGGCAGCATGGCTGAAATCTTTGTCCATAAGCTTGTAGAAGAATAAATATCAAAGTGTTTTAGGGCATTAGTAAGTGAAGATGGATTTAATCAAAAGAATATTTGCATATGTATAATATAGCTTGTTATACATTTATAGATATCCATGGAAAATTAATTTGCAATGCAAATCAACTGGGTCAGCTAATGAATGCCAAGGAATGATGAACACCACTAATGACAGAACTGTATTTAATTGTTTTTTTCAAAAAGCATACTCGTTTTGGTAAGGGCTTATTGCACCTAATAAAGATTTTCTAATGTCACTGTGCAACTGGTAAAGAGACCAGTATGGGATGAGGACCCCAGCAGAGCAGATTATGAAATTCGTACTTCCTCTTATAAAAAGAAGGATTAGTTTAACCAAACAAAAAATAAACATAGAAAATGTGATTAAAAAAGATGTGGAAGCTGGGCAAAATGCACTACAGGCAGTTGCTGCTTGTTCTTATCTGTTAAAAAGACATTACTGTGTAGGAAAGGAATTTTCCTGGTGGCATTTGATACATAGAAGGCAGCCCAATGATGATGGAAACTGAAAAAATTAACTTTTGTCTTCCTTTCTCCACCCTCCTGTCTTTCCCTAGGTCATGGTTTAAGCTGTAACTCACACAGTTCGCTCACTCACTCCCCCCTCTTTCTTCTCCCCCATTCCAGAAGGGGTGGGGAGGAGAATCGAAAGAATGCAACTCCCACAGGTTGAGATAAGAGCAGTCCAGTAACTAAGGTATAATACAAATCACTACTGCTACCACCAATAATAATAATGACAAGGGAAATAAAAGGGAAGAGAATGCAACGGCACCACTCAATACCAAGCCCAACCCAGCAGCAAACCCAACCCTTCCGGGCTCCTGACCCCAGCTTTTACCATCCTGGGCATGATATGCTGTGGTATGGAATACCTCTTTGGTCAGTTTGTGTCAGGTGTGCTGTCTCTGCTTCCTCCCGGCTTCCCCTCCTCCCTGGCAGAGCACGAGACTCAGAAAGTCCTTGGCCAGACCAAACATTACTAAGCAGTAACTGAAAATATTGGTGTTATCAACACTGTTCCCAGGCCAAAAGTCAAAAACACAGTGCTACACCAGCTGCTTAAGCAGGAGAAAAAATGACTGCTACTGCTGAACCGAGGACACGCTATTTGTATGTCTAATGTATATGAGAGCACCTTGATGAGGGTATTTTCCCTGGCATGTGATGGAGGACAAAGCACAGGGTACAAGGTGGCAGCACAAAGTATGAGGTATCTCACTGGATACACATAGGCAAGAGGAGGAGCAAGATGCCAACTGAGAAAGCAATCAGGTAAACACCTTACCAGACAAACACCTAAAAACTCAAAACCACTGCCCAGAAATGCTGTGGCTGCCTCATCCCTGGCAGTGTTCAAGGTCAGGTTGGACGGGGCTTGGAGCAACCTGCTCTAGTGGAAGGTGTCCCTGCCTGTGGTAGGGGTTGGAACTGGATGAGTTTTAAGGTCCCTTTCAAATCAAACATTCCATGGTTCTATGACTCTCCTCTCCCCCATAACAATCATCCATAGTTTCTGAACATTTGATAAATACAAGTTGAAAACATTGCACCAAGTTTTTTGCCTTGAAGGTCACTACTCCCTTTTCAGGCCTGCAGAACCGCACAGAACCCTACATAGCATGAAGGCAATAACAGCACCGCCTCTAAAAATGCTCAGTGACTGCATTCACAAACCACGCTGGCAAAGATGAGTCTGAATCAACATCTGACCCTTCAGTCAGCTTTGGAGCTCATTTGATGGCAGCACTCAGCCCAGAAGGCCAGGCTAAATCCAGTTCCAAACAAACCTGACAAGCAGCACACAATGTAGGTGTAAGGGTTGCAGCACCAACTGTTTTCATCTACTGGTTCACGTTCTTTGCTAGCACAACAAATTACTAGCATATATAGATACAGCCTAAGAGCAACAGGCAAAGAAAGTAAGTTCTCTTTCAGAGGGCTATCTGCAGGTGGAAATTATATACAAGTCATAGAAGCTGGTTACTGAGATCAGTGCTAGTAACACTACAAAACATTACTAACACTATAAGCTGCAAAAGCCAACGTCAAAACTAAAAATTATACAGCTCATGGAACAAAGAGCAGGTGCGTATCTTCAGATGCATTTGCTTAGAGTAGTAGCAAATTTTTTTCATTAAACCATACATGAGCATGCCCTCACTCCCCCTCCAAAGCTCAAACACACACATGAATATTTCACACACCTAGAATACTACAATAACAAATTGCCTTTCAAGTGGTGTGCAATGAAGCCAGCCCAAGATTAGTCTTAAAATAAATCTTGGTGAAAGATAGTATCATAAATGTCTTCATCCAACATCAGAATGTGCTTTGTATTTTGCATATCATAGAAGCAGCTACTGCCCAAGACCCACTGTAATAAACAATTCATTAGTAGAAAGATTAGGATTTCCAGCCACAGCCCTCTGGGATTGTCACATCTTGAGGAATCACTTTCTTCTGTTTCTTTGGAGAACAAAGGCACAACTCAGTATAAAGTGTTACTAAACTGCGCCAACTTTTGATCACTGTTTTTTTCATATTTGTTTGTGAGATGCTTCCTAGCCATTTTTACAGGAACAAAAAAGGTTACCGGTATGTTCAGGGCAATAAAAACTAAGGTTTGAGGCACAATTAAGGAAAATAACTGAGCACACCAGGCACTTGAACAACTATAAACCTTTACTCTATCTGCTCAGAAAATACTTCATAAAGCAACTTAACACATCTAACTAGTGAAATATCACTCAAATTAAAAACACCCTCCCCCTCTAAATAATTATACCTTTCATTCATCAGTGACATGCAGGGGTTCGAATTCGTAAGAGCAGATCATGAAGCTGTCTTTTCCATATTCTGCCATCTGGAAGCTTGTAATATCACACACCTCCATTCCTTTTGGTTAAGGGACTAAATAACTCTTTACTGCCATCTGTTATTTTGGGCCTCCTCATGACTATTTCATGATCCTGTCAGAGTGCCACTTTGCTGTTATGGTCTATTAGGGGGGATGAACAGCCAGCTCTGACATCGCTATGAGTGTAGCTGCACATAGAATCATAGAATAGTTCGGGTTGGAAAGGACCTTAAGATCATCCAGTTCCAACCCCCTGCCATGGGCAGGGACACCTCCCACTAAACCATGCCACCCAAGGCTATGTCCAACCTTGTCAGAGGAACACAGGAGCTCATCAATAGGGTGTGCGAAAGTAAAATTAAATATGAACCTTTGCAGTAAATTACGTGTGAATCTGACGATACTGGTTCCACTCATCCATGATTATTAAAAGTTACAAGGAAGCTGCTGTCAAGGCTCCTTTGTCCAACTGCAGGATATTAAAGAGGAAATACGACATCAAATGTTTGTAACAGTTTGTGTTAAACAACCTGGTACTTAACAGCAGATACGATTTTGACAAAGCCCTCCTTGAGCAAGTAAAGTTCTTCTCAAAATTATGATAAAATTCCTTCTGGTTAGAGAACACAAACTCAAACACATGCATTTAAGTATGCTGGGTGTGCCAAACCAGGTAAGACAGCAAGTAGGATTTAACAGTTCATGTGGATTTCTTGATAGAAAAATTGTTGCCATAACAACAGCATATTAGAAGGAATGGGGAGAGTAGGATGCCAGAAACACAACTTTAATAATGAAAAAGATCTAGTTTCAGGTCTTCTCTATTATATGCTACTGCTCATTTCCCACAGCTAAATAAGCACAGATTGTACACAACATATTTCAAACCAGGAGACACCTATTTTTCTTTGCTACTCCTCACCTTTATCATATCTAAATACTTGAGAAAGCATCAGTCGTTATAGTACCCTTGTGAGGAAAGTGGCTTTATCACTGCTTGTTTGGCATTAGGGTAAGTCAATTACAGAGCACCAATTAACCTGCCTCAAGTCCTATTAGAAGTCTATCACAGAAGCAGAACCGCGTTCCAGATTGACGCAGTTGTACACAACCTTACCTTCAGGATATCAAATGCTCAGAGGGCTGGAGTACCTCTCCCATGAAGAGAGACTGAGGTAGTTGGAATTATTCAACCTGGAGAAGAGAAGGCTCTGAGGAGACCTTAGAGAAGCTTCCAGTAGCTAAAGAGGGCCTACAAGAAAGCTGAAACGGAACTTTTTATAGGGACATGTAGTGGGAGGACAAGGGGGAATGGCTTTAAACTGACAGAGAGAAGACTGAGGTTAGATATTAGAAAGGAATTCCTCCCTTTGAGGGTGCTGAGGCACTGGCACAGGGTGCTCAGAGAAGCTGTGGCTGCCCCATCCCTGGCAGTGTTCAAGGTCAGGTTGGACAGGGCTTGGAGCAACCTGCTCTAGTGGAAGGTGGCCCTGCCTGTGACAGGGGGCTGGAACCAGATCCCTTCCAAGGGAACTTGTTACCTTCCAAGCCAAACCATTCTATGATTCCATGCCATCTCTTCCCACCAGTGCTGAGCAGATGCTCAGTGCAATCCCTAAGAATTGGAACAGAGCAGACATGGGTATTTTGGTAACAGAGAAAGAGCCATACTGAGTAAGTAGTGTAGTGAACACTAGGGATTCCCTCCAGCACTTGTTCCAATTACAGAACAGGCTCCCCAGTTTCCACTAAAAAAGCACAAAGATTTCCTTACTTGCACAAGCTGTACTTACGCAGAAGGAAATGCCTGGTATGGGATCTCTCTTCAAAGGGACATCAGTCTCCAGAACAATTTGCAAAGTGTAAATTTATATCATCTGCATGACACTGGCTGGAAGAATTGCCTCTCAGGACAGTGGTTGTTGAGCTACCAGTAAATGTTACTTTGTTTTTCTTCCTTCCTCTCCCTTTCTTTTTATTCCTCTGGGGGGCAAATTACTGTAGGTCTTTATTTCCCTGGAGCTCCTAAACACTATTATTTTTCCTTAGGTGCATCTGACTCAGTACGCCACAACTTACTTCCTGACAGGTTTCAGCCTAGCTCCTCTGACACAGGACAAATTCTAATGAAGGCTTTTTAACTGATTTTAAGAGCTATGCATGTTGCAGGGAAGGCTGCTTTTTAGCCATGACCCACTGTACTTTATTAGTGCGCTTCCCACAAATATTAATAGGATGTCAAAAGGATTTTAGCAAGCTATTTCAGAGGTTTCTGTAAAGTATTTCTGATGGCCATAGAATCTTTATCTTCTACCTATCTGTCTTGTGGTCATGGAACCAGCTCCAGATGGTGTTTGAGTCAACTTCATAACATGCATTTCTGTTAACACAGCTGAATAAAAAGACACTGGCAGTATTTTACTGGTAGTAAAACTGGGGGTTAATAGTGCCTTTTACCTGTAACACACTACTATGCTGCTGCTTTACAGTGCCATTAGAGAGAAGTATTAGTCAGTGTTACGGCATGTAGCACCCAGCAGCATGTCTGCTCATATTCCTCGCTGCCATTTATTAGAGCCATGGGAAGTTGGAGTCCAGCTCCCTCCTCCTCCTGAGAAGGTTTGACCTCAAGTCTCCCATCTCTCAGCCATATGTGCCACTCTTTACATGTGGAGGTTGTACATGTGGAGGGAGAGACCACAGGACCTTTGCTAGGAGGACTTCGGTTGAGGTTCCTCACTCAAAACCACTTATCCTCCTCTGGAACAGAAATTCAGGTCTCAAGAACAAACGCCTTTTGACTGACATACAACAGTACAGCAGTACTAAAATCACTGCACACAAGTTCTTTTACAAAAGCAGACTATTTCTCAAAATCCCCACCTACACACAACAGACAAAGGGAGCTCCACAAAATACCATGGGTATTTAAGCTGTATTTAGCTAACCCTACTCACATGCTCCATTACAGCAATGAAAAATTCATACTACAATCAACTGTCAAACACTGTGTTCTGGACTAGTTAACCTTTCAGATCACAGCCTTTAATTGAGATAATAGGAGCAAATAATTTGTCTCTCAGAAAAACCTTCCCGACTTGGAAGAAATTTTACCAGAGAAAAAAATCGTTGAATGCTTTCTGCTGTTAGTGGCAGCAAGTTATTAGTCTCTTAACTTCCCATGTCTTTGCTTGGTGGATTTAAGTCACCTTCCTTAGGTGACTCTTTGGAGACCCAAGATCTAGCTTTATTTTACTAGTTATGTTTCAACAAAATATAGAAGTGCTAAATCCTATTTTTCCATTAGTGAGCAATCAGAGGTAATCTCTAAGGGTAGGTATAACCATCTCAGCTCTCAAAATCTGAGGGATCCAAATGTCTTCACAATTTTTTATGTGCTGAGATTCACTCAAGGTCACAGAACAACTTACTGTCAGAGCCAGCTCATTTTCTTTTTCTAGACCCATACACTAAAGACTTTAAAGTATCAGTTTCAATGCTTCTCTTTGTTACTTCC